>LUCH01003506.1:0-27640 GCA_013368495.1 Paragonimus heterotremus
TTTGTTGATTTTTTCTTCAGATTTGTTTCCGTTCGTATTTCGCGTACGGCATGTTGGATCTGATGATGCCTTCAACTTCAACGGGCATTGTTCCTAATTGCCTTCACTTCCGGGACTCCCAGTTTCTTTAATGAAATATACATGTACATTTTATTGCGGTACTTTTCGTTTTGCTGTTAATTTCTGCGTGTTCAGCGGTCACGTAGAAGGTGTTACCGGTAGTATGTCCCTCGTAGGAACAGATTTGATAGTTGTAGGATGCGTCCATTTTTTATCTCCATATCGGTCCGCGTTAGATCATTTGAGAGCGTTGCAAAAGTGATCCTGTTAAATTGGCTTGACAACTTGTTGCCAGATAAGATCGATCGCTAAGAAGAAAATTCGGCGAAACTTACGGAATATTGTCAGTAGGTCGTGCGCATTGGATTACATAGTCTTCGAACTACTTCATTTGTTGAAGCGAATAACTAGGAATATAAAGAAGGTGCCGTTAGCGCAGTTGGCCTACTCGGATCCCACTCTGACCCACTTCGATCCGACTCTGGCCAGAGTCAGACCGGCCCTGGATTTTGCTGCACGCCTACTCGGATCCGACTCCTTGCCAACTCGTGCTACAGTCAGACCGACTTCGGGCCAGAGTCGGCGTGTTTACTGGGTATCAATTCTGTGAGCTTCAAGTTATTGGGAATCGATGTGAATTGATGGAAGGTGACCTAGACGCGCTTTCGACGAATGGAAGCCTTTTGATATTTTTTCATTATTCTTCTGCGTATATATTGTCTGTTCTGTACGCACGATTCTGTGAACGCCTGCAATATGATGTCTGATACGAACTCAGTACCGCTTTCTTTAGTCGTGCAGCTAATTGCACACAGTGAATGCTCGCCCTTTTCTTAACGACTCATTTATTATTTCATTCTCCAGGGTCGTTTAATCTGAGCCTTTGTACAGTGAAACCGGAAGTGAGAAAGCGCGCGTCACATGCTTTCAAACCGCGGCTAATCCTCGCCTCCTTCCCTTGTGTTGCAGAGTCGGCGGTTTGTGCAGTCTCCGAAGAAGCCCCAAATGAAGACAAACTACCTGAACGAACATCGACGTAATGTTCCATATTGTTTCTTACTTTTTTCTTGCTTTTGTAGTAGTATTACGTGCTCTTGATAAACTAGTTCTGGCGAACCCTTGGTCCCCTTTTTATCGGATATACTACACCTTTTCGAGAGTTGTTTAACGCACTGGAATGTTCCACGCATTTTTCGCTTAGCGCACGTTTGAGCGCCGCCGAGTGGGCTGTAGCCCATCTCGCGCTTCTCTTTATTCTCCTCTTGGTTTTTGCCGTTCGTTCCAGATTAGACTAGAGTTAACTACTTATCATATTTCCAAACATCGCTGGAAATATAAGGTTAGTTTCCAAACTTTGCTGCGTTTTCTAGTTGGGTGCCTGTTGGGACTACTTTACGATTGCTCTTCGGCAAAGGCGTATTAAATTGTTAGTGGACCAGGCTCTAGCGCATACCCACTTGCCCACTTCGGATTTATCACCGACAAAAACTGTTGTGAAATCATGCATGGTTCAGTACGAAATTTCTTTTCCTTTGCACGCTGTGCTTGTTAATTTGGGTGATCAATAAAGAATATCCTTAGAATGCACTCGGTATTTTTCAGTCTACTGTGATAAACTGTTAGTTCATTTAAGTTCACTTCGGTCCACATGACGTGACGGCTAGCAGCATCCAAGTAAGCACGTGGTCGACTCGACCAAGCTGCCCAAGAGTAGGTCAGAGGTTGACCTATCTTCTTCTGGTTGAACAGTGATTATGAATAATCTGAGAATGGTGTTTTCACTGCGGCAAATATATCTGACTTTTCGTGCTCGATTAACACAAGATTTGGTTCAAATTCCTTCGCTGTTGTTGTCTACGCAGTTTTCTGCTCTATTGTTGCCCTGTGCACCAAAATTGCATTAAATTACTGTTATTCGCTACCGATGAACATACCGAATTTTTACGTATTGAAAATTTCGGGCTGTATTCATGGTGGAACCAAGAAATGAATCGTCCATGTTAACGAACAATCTACAGTAGCTGTCTATGATGAATTTTACTACACTACGTTCGCCTTAAGTTAGAAGAACACTCCTCTTCAATAACAGAGTAATTCCAGCGAGTTCTAGCAGATCCAGTTTATTCAGCGTATTAAAATCCGCTGTTGCCACAGTTAACTTCCGGTAACAACGACCACGTGCTAGCAGAAACCGAGGCGCGCGAAAACGAAGTGCGTATTGATCTAAACAATGGACGAGTAGTTTATATGTACAATGAACGTAACAGGTATGAAGAATAGTATGTAACAAGAGAACAGAAAGGTAACAGACTTTAAACAACTCCCTCCCTAGAGCGTTAGGGAAGAGAAAACCCTCGATAAGGATACAGAGAGTGGGTCAGTAATGACAGTCTTTATAGATGGTGGGCCATCAAACTGTTCGTTCAGGAGAAGTGTATAATGCGGAGGGATTGGGTTGGGAAGCAGGAACAAGGGTACGGTCACTGGTGTCAGACATGGGTTGGGTAAACTAGAAAAGGTTTTATGAGTTGATGGTCGAATCTAGGGTACGCTGGCTGGAATCAACTGAAGGTATAATGTTCCAATGACCAGACGGCGACGTTGAATCGCGATCGACGTGAGCAACCTTTAACCTGTCAGTGCTCACCGAATGATGTGTTCCGTCTTTGTCAATAACAAAATATTTTTCCTTGCGTTCAAGCAGTCTAAAAGGACCATTATATGGCGGTTACAGAGGTGACTTAGGTGAACCAACGCGAATGAAAATGAAAGAGCAAGTACGTAGATCACGGTGGATTTGTTCATGGCGCGAGGTTTTCCGAGGGAGTGAAGGCTGAACATGCCGTATGTGATTCTTTAGACGCGTGACGTAAATGGCCTCGGGGCTGAGAGATGCCAGAAAATTAGACATAAGGCCCTCAGGAACACATAATGTACGGCTGTACACGAGCTGTGCGCAGTGCATCCAACTTATAGCGACTTTAATAACTGATATTATTGATAGTAGCATTCACCTGTACATTTTCGATGATCTTGATTTTCACTTAATCAAACTGTTCCTTTTGTAATATCCGACCCGGGGCTGTGAACACAACTCGCTCCGTGCCCCGCTAGCTTAACGTGCTTCCCTGTACACTCTCTTTTCCAGGGCCGATACAAACGCACGAAAGTCATCATGCTGAGTTCTTGTTTTCCATTGTCGATGGATTTTCGATAATGATTGCAGACTGGGTATCAATCTGTTGGGCCAGTTCCAACAAACGTCTTCCCTTACAGTGGTTCGCAACCCAAGGAGAATACTAGGCAGACAATCAGACCATTTGCCACCAACCGAGGTTCCTATCAAAGATGCTTTTATTTGGCGGTGGAAACTTCCGACCAAACCGTTCGACGATGGATGGTACGCAGTGGTCGTTATATGTTCGCATCCAAGAATACGAGTCAAGCCACGAAGAAGAGCCGACGTAAACCGAGATCCACGATCAGTTGTGATTGTAGCCGGAACGCCAAAATTAGAAATCCAACAGTCGAAAAAACTGTGTGCATCAGTTTCGGTTGAAGGGTTGTTCAAATGGACGGCAATGGGCCATCCTGTGAATCGGTCCACGCAGATTAGTATGTGTGTATAACCGTTGGAAGGAGGCAGGGAACCAACGATATCAACAGGGACGTATTTGAAGCGTCCGTCGTGTAAGGGAAACGTTCCGGGGGTAGTAATTTTGTGAGGATGAATTTTACCATGCTGAAATTCCAATCGCTGTTTGGCCCAGTTGCAAACATCCTTGAGAATGCCTGGCCAAATGTAACGCCCGGTAACTAGCTTCGTTTACACATATGCTTGGATATGATGGGGAATGGAGGCGGCTAAAAACATCAAACGGGTGTGCGAAAGGGACGAAAGGTCAAGATTTGCCGGTAGACCTCGCACGTAATTGAGTAATCCGACTTGGGTAATGGAACATAACGTAGCTTTAGAAAGGGGTTGGCACTCACTTGAGGAAGTTCTGGGTCATTAATCTGAGATGCCGCGAAGAAGCAAAGGTCAATGCCACTTGTGGATAATTGGCTAACATCTGGATGAGACAAGGTGTTCGCGCCGAAATTACTGGAACGGTCTGTGAAACTAATGTCGGTGGTGAACTGGGAGATAAAATCTAAGTGTTATGTTTCTCTCGGTGAGTACCGATCTGGAGGGGAACGGTAGACAAACACAAGTGGTTTGTGACCGGTAAAAACAATGAAGTTACGACCCTTCAGAAGGTGTCGAAAGTGTTTAATGACAAGGTAACTGGCCAGTAACTCACGACGAAAGGTAGTGTAACGCGTTTGTGCTGGTTGGAGCTTTCGGGAGGAAAAGGGCAAATGTTGGATTTCACCACTGAATTTTTGCTTTAATATGCCGACAACAGCAGACCGAGATGTGTCAGTCTTTAAGATTGGTGGCGAGCGTTCATCTGCCCTCAAATGCGTTGATGTGGTGGCTTGGGGCAAAGCTTCTTCGGCTGCAACGAATGCAGTATTAGCCTTAGGAGACGAAATGAAATGCTTAGGCTTAGCCTTTAAAATGTCCGTGCGGGGGTTTAACAGCTCCGGACACCGTGGAATAAAGCGACAATAACAATTCACAATGCCTAGGAAGCGTCGGAGACTTTTTAGGGATTGAGGCTGTGGATAGCCTTTAATATCACTGATTTTCTCTGGCAAAAGTCGAAAACCTTCACTGTCGATTCGATGTCCCAGAAAATCTATGAAGGTAACTCCAAAAGCGCACTTCATAGGTTTTAACTTCACACCGTATTGGGTGAACCGCTCGGACAGCAGTCGAAGGTGTGACTCGTGCTGTCGAGTGTCTTCACCAATGACTAAGACGTCGTCAATATAAACTTCCACGAAGTTGAAACCACGAAGCAACTGGTCCACAAACCGTTAGAAATGTTGTGCTGCGTTCCGCAAGCCACTTGGCTTGCGGACGAATTCATAGGGTCCGAAGGAAGTGGTAATTGCGGTCTTCGGGACATCTTCCGGGGCCAAGGGGGTTTAACGGTAAGCACGAAATAAATCTAGCTTGGAGATGATAGTCTTCCTGTTTAACCCAAAGGAGACGTCGTGGACGTGAGGGATGCTCCAGGGTCAGTCCGCAGGTGTAACGGACAACCAGCGGTAAACGGCCGGCTTATATGCTACAGTTTATATGTACAATGAACGCAACACGTATGAAGAATAGTATGTAACAAGAGAACAAAAGGTTGATAGACTCTAAATATTGTATCCGTTTTCATCTTTGTTTTATATTGTGTACCACTTGTCTCGGTTGACAGTGGCGCGAGTCACATCTAACAGTACTGGGACTCGATTGACTGAGGCCGCGAGCATTTGCGTCAGTTATGGTTGTAGAACTACCATGCAAAACGGTATGCAGTGCCGCCAGTGCCAGAAGCGGCATCAATTCAAATGCACTGGCTTCAACGAACACCGGTGGAAACAACTTGTACTTTCTGCCTTAAATTTCATCCGCATGAGCTTCAGGTTTGACGAAAGTCAGGGTGCCGCTTTGCTGCTGAGTAATCACGTACGTTTCACGAAAAGTGAAGCGACACGGAATTACTGCGGCTGTAAATGCGATGCTGTTCTTTTTAGCGCTATATGTCCTTCTGTTTCTTCCATGGAGAATAAAATGTCGAAATACCAGGTAACTCTGCACGAAATGAAGTTGGAACTCCAGTCCCTAAATAAGCACATAACGCTTGTCCTACCTGGTGCCGCTGACACCAAGAAGACAGTTGCCCTGTCAGGTGCATGTATAGAGGAGGCAGCGACAAAAACGAGAGAGAAAGCTGTCAGAGAAATAAGAGTTGTTTTATGGGGCCGCTTCCCCACAACATCTTCACCAACTGAACCAGCTAAGTTAGTCTTAGCTTCTTCGTTCTTCCAGGAAGTTAAAAATCTCTTACTCGCAAACAGAATACGCGCCACAACAACCAAAAAGTCACTTGACCTCTCGATAAGCCTGTCAGCCATGTTGAGTCCCGAAGCAGTGGTGGACAAATAGGAGGCTTTGGAGTCCACTGCCGTCCATATGAATGGCGTTTCTTTCGACAACTGTCAGCAAGAGAGAGCGAAACGGAAGCAGTAGACTAAAACTAAGTCACGAATAATGGTAGACCTGAAACCACAAGTGGAGACTAAGGTCGTGGCTTCTTCTCCACAAGTATCCAATAAGGCTTATATATCAGTGGTGGAAACCAAGAACGCTGTTTCCGTAGCCACCATACCAACGGCCGACTCACCAAGCACGGATAAAAATCTTCAAGACGCCGTACGACTGCCGTTGTCTGAATTACCCACGCCGAAAGCCACCAAGAGGCATCAGAGGAAAACTTTTCTTCTCGGAACTCGAAACGTTGGGGGCCTGTTGGGGATGCCGCCTATAAATCAAAAAGCATTTTTATCAGTGGCTGCGTAAAATCGTACACACTACCTCCCTTCAAACCCTGCATCCGGCAGAAGAAAAAGTCAGATTTTCCGTGCGTGATAACTTCCAAACACCCCCCCAAAGGTGCGGCATTTAGCAGGCGTACACGGATTGCTAGTAGCAAGGCCGAATTTGCTGAGCAAGCGACCTATAAGGGCGTTGACGTAAGCACATGCATTGACGTCGCGCCCACGGCCTCAAAGGAGGGCCACCAGATCAACTCGGCAGCACATACCGAGCACAGCCAAACCACCGTCCTCAATTCTAGGTCCACTTTCCCTAACTCTTCCTTACACTATCCTCTCCCTTTCCTTTAGAGGTCAAGTGAGGAAGTAGCTCTTCAATGCATGTATACGAACTGTCTGATTTTGTTTAATAAGTTACCGGAAATCAGACAGTTAACTCATGAAACACACTCCCACAGTTTTGCTCTCACGGAGACCTGGTTAACGTGTGACATCAGTGACAGTAAACCGAGTGTCCTCGGGTATTCAGTTTACCCAGCTGACTCCGCCCGAAAGGGACTGGGGGTTCTGCGACTTTCCTTCAGCATTGTCTCCAAACATCCACGGCTATCGATGAATTTCACTCCTCTGATAAATGTGATGCTGGTTGGTTTCGGTTGGCTTTGCGTGGCCAAGATTCAATCCTAGTAGGAGTTATCTATCGTCCTCCTTCATCTGACATCTCAGATGACGATACTTTTCTTGGAAACCTAGACAACATCCTAGGCCAACAAAGCTTTATTCATCTGCTCACGATGGGCAACGTTGACGCACCGGAAACAAACTGGGCATCAGTCCTCCACCAGGAATGTGAAAGCGGATTTTTGACTTCCTTATCAACGCTGATACAACGGAGAACGTGGACACAGCATGTCAACGCCCCGACGCGGCATCGTTCTGGTCAGACTCCCTCTCTGTTCGATTTAGTCATTACTAATGAGAGCCACCTTGTAGAGACAGTGATCATCACACCACCACTTGGACACATTGACCACTTTCTGCTCAGCTTTGACCTTATATGCTGCTGGTTACAACAACCAGTGAAGAAGTCTACAGTTCAAAACATTAATCAGGCCGATTTCAACGGCCTGAGAAGTCACCTAGGTTAACTTCCTTTTGACCATGGCCCCGTAAACCAGATCCATCGTGCACTTCAAACTCAACTGAGAAAGTGAGTGACTGATATGCAATGCGCAAGGTGTGCACTTTCTCTTATCGGCCACCTCTTCCGTGCCGAGTATATCGTCTCCTTGATGACCGTTCCTACTTATTTGCCAACCATTAACTGACTGAAAAATCGGAGAACCTGGGCGCGTTTCAAGTTGTTCGAAACAAGCGTGGACGGGAAATCCGTGAGCACACGAATCTCGTAGAAGAAAGGGTCCTCCTCAGAGCCCACGGAAACTATAACTTCTCACTTAAGCACATGAGACGGTGAAGAAAGAATAAACCCTCAGCTCTTTTTCTGCGACTCCCTGACGGGGATACCTCATCTGACTCTCTAGTTGTGGCCGAGTTATTTAGGGAGTACTACTATATAGTTTACAACGTCGCACCACCGATATGACACCCTATCCTTCCACTTCAGAATTTCGAACAACCACCGGTTACCTGTGAGTTTTCTGTGCTAAAAGTTGAAGTGCTATCATCCCAGGTGAATTCGTACAATGCGATGTGTCCTGATAAGATCCATCTCAGAATTCTGAAAGCAGCAGCTGTCAGTCTGGCAGAACCCTTTCATAAACTTTTTCGACAGACACCCCACAATGGCATTCTTTCTAGTGCATGGACAGAGGCGACGGTCACGCCCATATTCAAAGAGGGCGACTGCCGCCCTCCGGCTGGCTATCGGTTAATCAGCTCTACTAGCATTCCATGCAAGATAAAAGCATGTCCTCCTCAAACACTTTATCAAACCGTCTTTCTTCTTATACCCACCATGGCTTTTATCCTAACTGGTCATGCATAACTAATATGCTTATTTTCATGGATAGTGTGACGGGAGCCAAAGACAGTGGCCTCATCTCAGATGCTATACTCTTTGATTTTGACAAGGCTCCCGACTGTGTTCCACACGGCCCCTTAGAACACAAACTAGGAGGTTTTTCTTTGGATTACCTGTTTCCTCAATAACTACGTTTAAAGTTAAAACCGGATCAGACCTTTCATCTTGTTCTCACAATTCTACGGGAGTTCCTCAGGGGTCAGTGTTAGGTCCTCTGTTATTTCTGATCTATATCAATGCCCTTGCGGATAGTATTTCTAGCAACGCCGTACTATAAGCCGATGACCTAAAAATTTGGAATGCTACTTATCCGAATGCATTATTGATCGATCTTGACACGATGAAGCATTGGTCGGACGTTTGGAGTCACCAACTAAACGATAATAAGTGCGCACATATGTCACTCGGTGGCGACTCCGACAACGACTTTGTGATTCATAGTGCAATCGCTACAATAGATATCATGAGAATCAATCTGAAGAAAGATCTGGGCATCTGGTTGTCGTCTAACCTATCTTTTGCGCATCACCACAAGATGGCGGCGAAAAGTGTTTGCCGCTCTTAGGATGACTAAGAGCACTTTCCCTCGCATAGACAAGAGGGCATTTCAAACGCTTTACGGGGTTTATATTAGGTCGCTCCTCGCTTGTGCTAAGTAAGTCATGTATACCGACCTGAAGAAGGACATACTAGCTTTTGAGCATGTCCAGCGTTCGGCTACAAAACTAGGCACAGACCTACGGAATGTGGCGTACGAGTCCCGGCTTGAAATTCTTGATTTATATTCACTTGAATTTGGACAACATCGGTGCGATTTGATACTCACACACTTCTTCTTTATAGTAGGTCTTGTTGAACAGTTCTTCATCATGGCGACTATTGACGGCCGGCGAGGATATAACAGGAAGCTTTTCAAGCCTTGTCCCCGGACCATCCTTAGGCAGCATTTCTTTACTAACAGGGTTATTAACACTTGGAACAGCGTTCGTCGTGGGTCGTCAGCAGCGCATCTAGTCATCGTTTTGAAACACTACTTGACCCTCATTTTCAAAAAATATTATGCAGGTAAACTGAATTTGTTTCCGGTATTTACTGTAATCCCCAAGAACAGTGCTACACCCTGTTTTCATTGACTGCCTTTCAGACCAGCAGACGTCCGTAGGACGCAGGCCAAGAATTACTGCATGGATCCGGGAACCTTGGGCCTCTGCCTCGAACCGGTGTATCAGTCGTTGAATCGCTGACTGTAGAATGGGGGTTGTCATTTGAGTGTAAAGATTGTTCATCCAAGTAATTTCGATAACTCTGTGTCGGTTGGCTGTCACATGCCTCTGGTTTGGTTGCACTTCACATTATCGTTTTTGTGATGTGTGCGCGATATAACCTACTTTATTATTCAGTAAAGACATCCTAAATACTGATCTGAAAGCTGATTTCCACCCGGATGTTCAATTTTTCCATCCCCATACTCCTTGAAGCCATCTGGTTAATCAACTTTTGATGCACCACGAGTCTCGGTCAAAGGCTGTATTATCGCACCATTATATACCGTCGAATACGCCGGGAACGTTTACGACTTGGCATCAGCACTGTTGGTGCTTCCTCTAGTAATATACACGCCACCTTAGAGAATGAAATTATTTCACCAAAGAAACTTGACGATCTTTCATGTATGATTATTTTAAATTGAAGATAATGAGGATGACCAGGTGGTGAAGGACGTGTCCAATCCCATCTGTTGAGACGAGACGCGATCTGCACTGTCCACATGAGTTCTATGAGCATATTATTGAATCGTTATAGTGAATACCACGGTAATGGTCTCATCCATACTTGACGCAATGAGATTATTCTCCATTCACGCGGAGTCCCTCATGGCCACTGATCTGAAGCTGCTTATCACGTTGTTCAAGCCGGTCGTTCCTCATGAGGTGGTTCCAAGGAGCCGAAGACAGAGACGGCGGAAGATCAGAACGCCAATATTCAAAGATTAATCGCAAACAGATAAGAGCTTATAGATTTGGGAAAGCCATTTAATTAAAAGAGCAATCCGAAGCTGGAGGAGGTGAAGAAAATCCTGGAGGAGGAAGCCGGAAAGGACAGGAACGGGTACAGCGTGTCGTCGATGCATGGTTGAGATTGGCTGCAGCTAACCCATCATATAAAGGCATCGCCAAATCTGTGGGATATACGTTATTTCATCCAGGTTGACCGAGTAGATTTGGAGAACCAGAAATAAGCACGACAGAATGAGGCGCGAAGTTCCCTGAAACTACTACCACCACCGCGGGTACATTTACCATGTGAATGTGCACCTCGGAGTTCAACATACTAAAGCCCTGTTGATTACAAGCCTCGTTGATGCGTATTATGACTTCACATGGTGATAACTGTGGGCGGGCTCCTAGAACAGCTTAACTTCTGTTGGTATTTTGTTATACAATTTGACACCTGATGTAGCATGTTTGGTTGGCCCAATTGCAGGTTCTATTTCCACTAGCGTAAAATTCCTCCAATTCTGCGTTCCGCGCGATAAATGCAGGGTGCTCACTGGCTGTACACTCCCCAGCTTCTCGGTCGTGGCGGTATATGGAGTAATGCGCTGTTAGTTGTGTTCTAAATTACTGCCGTCGGGTAACTCATTGAATCTGGAGTGAGACTTTGTGGGAGAGTTGCCACAAACTGGTGAGCTGGCAATAGCGTTTTCGCTGAAATTTGGTTCGCAACTTTCATTCGGCGTGTTTTACCTCGTATTTTCGTCTCACGCCATTCGGTGAATCAGTTCCTTGGTGTTAATTTTTTATAATGCGTTTTATGGTTTTTATTGACAGTACTTAATTTTTGGTCATATGGTAGATCTGACCAAATCTTCATATTTATTCACCCACTTTATACTTCCATTTTTGACAAATTACAAGCTGTCGAGTGTCTACCACGTCTAGGAAGGATACTGAGCCCTTAGGTCCGCATACCGTAGGCGCATTTACCCTAACAGATCCTCCATCCTTGGAGATGGATCCCCTACCGTGGTTTGTCTACCGTGAGGCCGAATTGGTCAACAATTTCGTCTAACCAGGCGAAGGTCGGTCATTCAGTGTCCAGGCTTCCGAATAGGGTCACCGTGCAACTGCGTGACGTCCTGCTCACTTAAACCGCAGAACATCGCTATAACACTCTCAAGGAGGTCGCGATCAAGTGCGTAACACTATCCCAGAAGTTTGGCTTACAGTAGATTCTCAGCGGATTACAGCTGGGTGACAAACACCCCTCTACGTTGCTTCGGGAAATGTAGCGACTTCTCGGTGGCTCCCACATGGACGAGTCACTATTGCGAGAGCTACGGATGCAGGGCTTGCCGCAGACAGTTCAGGCTATTGTGTCCGTAGCCCGATTACAACCGCTACCTGAGGCTGCTGAAATTGTCGACCAAGTGGTCGAGCGCTTCCAACCTTTTATTCCTAATCCCAATGAGCTCAGGGTCAGCGCCATTCCTACGACCTCAGCCACGGAACGGCCCGAAATTGTAGAGGTCAAGGCCTTATAGGCAGAAGTGGTTGGCTCACGCAGAACGTTGGGCAGTACGACTACTAGCCGTTCCCCATGGTGATCTCCACGGCGTCGGCTTACTAGCGGGTCGTCCAATCAACGCATCCTACAGCCTCGTAAAGACTTCTGTTGGTACCACGAACGATATAGTACTGAGGCCACTGGATGTAGATACCCTGCTCTTTATCCTCACCGCCTCAGGGAAACCGGATCGCCGACGCGTAATGTCGACGGACGTCGCCGGCGTATCCATTCTAGGTCACCTTGTTTGTTCGGGATCTTTTCACGGGTACCGCATTCCGAGTTGACACAGAGGTTAGTGGAGGACCACAGACCCCTCCGAGGTGACACAGTCAAGCGCGCCTCATCTCCATACCGCTAATGACACTGTCATCTAGGCTTTCGGTCAACGTTCGCTAACATTGAAATTAGGTCTCCGACGAAACTTCGTTAGGTTTTTGTTGTCGCTGCCGTTCTTTTGTTATTTTCGATATCGACTTCCACCGGCGTTTCGACTTTTTAGTCGATATGCGACGCAGGAAGCTAATAGATACCGTTACACACCTTTGCATTAACGGCAATCGAACGACCGTCACAGCCGTCAGTCTTACTTACGCGACAGCGGATGCTGCATCGCCTTTTTTGGAGCTTTTTCAACAGCTCCCGAAATTAGTCAGGACATCGAACGCCATGCTTGTTGACTTCAGATGTCATACACCACATAAGAACCAAAGGCAAGCCCGTACCGGCCAAACTTCGCAGGTTGGCCCCTGAAAATCTCAAAGTCGCTAGGGCAGATTTCGAACACGTGTTCAAGCCCGGGGTCATTCGCCCCATCGATACGTCTTGGGCCTCACCACTGCACTTGGTTCCCAAGAAATCAGGAGAATGGCGTCCTTGAAGTGACTGCCGCGGTCTCAATAGAGTGACGGTTCCCGACAAGTATCCTATTCCACACACGCAGGATCTTACAACCTGCCTCTTGGGCAAAAACATCTGCGAAAGTTTGATTCGGTCCGCGCTTATCATCAACTTCCAATGGCGGCGGAAGACATACCCAAGGCCGCTGTAATTACTCTATTTGACCAATTCGAGTTTCCGCAACTGCCATTTGGATTGACCAATGCCGTCCAGACATTTCAACGCTTTATGCACGAAGTCGCTCGCGGTCCACACTTCTTCTATCCTTACCTTGACGACATCTTGGTCGCTAGCTTTTCTGAATAAAGTCACCTTTCGCATCTGCGTAGTTTGTTCGAACGGCTGACTAGCTACGGAGTCAAAGTCAATCCGACGAAATGCGCACTAGACAAGTCGACCGTAGAGTTTCTATATCACCGAATTTCAGCCGACGGAATTGCTGCTCTTCCTTCCGAAGTTCAGACTTTCCAGCATTATCCTGAGCCTTCTGCCTTTAAGCAGCTCCGTGGATCCTGCGGCCTGGTGATTTATTACCGTCGAGTTACCTCCCGTTGCGCGCATATAAAACAACCTCTGATTGATCTCCTCCGTGGAGGCGATCGTAAACTGCCATTCACTGATCCAGCGCATACAGCCTTTGGGCAGCTTAAAGAGACTATCTCCAGGCTAGCCCTGGTTGCCCATCCAGACCCTAGTGTTCAGTTGTCGATTGTAACCGAAGCTTCCGATACGGCTGTTAGCACTTTGCTACAACAGCACACTGGGAGCGGTCGACAACCCCTCGAATTCTTCTCAAGACGACTGCAACCCGCCGAGATTCGGTACAGTACTTTCCTGCGAGAATTGCCATGCGCCATTTTCGACACTGTTGAAGGCCGACAGGTCAAGGTCTACACTGACCACAACTCATCGGCGTACTCTTGAAATTCATCGTCCGGCAGGTTATTCCCCAGGGAAATCAGGCACATGGATTATATCTCTCAGCTTACGACAGATATACGACACGACTCGGGTGTCCTTAATCCTGTCGCTGGTGCACTGTCACGAGCATACCAGGTAAGCAATTTTACACCTATTCCTGTTGATTTGGCCGCCATGGCCGCTGCACAAACAAACGACTTCGAGATGGAGCAACTTCACAAACGTAGCTCACTCAAAATACAGCCTGTTCCAATAACTTCCCCTGAGGGCACCATCCTATGCGATGTTCCACAAAACGTACCTAGGCCTGTAGTGCCCTTATCGTTTCGTCGTGCAGTGTTCAATGCACTGCACAACCTATCGCGCCCTGGCATACGTGCTGCAGTGAAACTTGTCACTGAACGCTTATTATGGCCTAAAGTGAATCACAACGTCCGAATTTGGGCTCGTTGCTGTTCAGAATGCCAACATCCTATGGTTCATAGGCATACCACGAGCCCCATAAGTGTCCTCCTGGCTCCTGACGCACGTATTCATCACGTGCACATCGACCTTGTTGGACCCCTAGCGCTTTCCAGTGACTTCATTTACCTACTGACTTGTATCGACCCTTTCACGAGGTGACCCAAGGCAAGCCCACATTCCGATTGCTCTTCCGAAACGGTGGCTCGCGCCTTTTTAGAACGCTGAGTAGCCCAGAACGGTTGTCCCGTTGTGGTGATTGCAAATCGTGATTCCCGTTTCGAGGGATCTATTACAGATCTCATTAATCCCGTCGGGTGCAAGCATGTACGCGCTACTGCCTATCGTCCGGAATCCAGTGGTTGGTAGAACGCCTTCGTCGTCAGTTGAAGCAGTCCTCAGTGAGCAGTCGAATCTCTCCTGGCAACAAGCTTTACCGCTTGTTCTTCCTGAGTTGCAGAATACCGTCAAAATTGACTTAAAACCCACACCGGCTCAATTGGTCTATGGTTGCACTCTACGTTTACCCAATGAATCAGTTTATTCGGCAAACAGACCTGTCGATTATAGAATATACGTAGCACGAATGGCGAATAACATGCGGCGGTTACATCCAGTGCAACCACGAGAACTGTCATCACCAGAGCATTTGCACGAGAAGCTTTCTTCTTGCTTTCAAGTCTTTATTCGTGCAGACTGCTCACAAAAGCATCTGCAGCCACCGTATGCGGGTCCTTCTCGCGTGTAACGGACAGAGAAGTCCTTCACCATCGAGCCTGACGGCAAACACGAGGTCATTTCAATCGATCAAATTGAACCCGCGTTCATTGAAGAAGACAAGCCCGGTGTCGCGCGTACATTTGCAGCTCCGTTATCCCATTCTGAACCTACGTCGAGCACACTTGATTGCAGTCCTACACCTTCCCCGTTTTGGGCGACCGACACGGCAGACGCGTACGAAAACCTGTAAGGTGCGCTGAGTACGTTAGCACCGTCTACGTATAAAATGCTCGTTTATCATTCCCGTCTTGTTGTCATTACATAATACATTTTCTCCGAATTCATTTTAAGCCTGTTTTCAGCACAACCGACTTGCAATATTGCCAAACGAATTAAAAGATATCAGGTCTGTAATGGACTATTGACGCCGAACGATCCCTAACACGGTGAGCTTGTTTTTTCTTCGTCGCACAGGTACTTCACAGTTCGTTCAGTTTTAGGTCGCCTGAACTTGGTGCAATGGAGAGAAAACTCTCGAAGACCATCGTTCAGCCCTCGGTAAACCTACTTCCCCTTTTTCTCGATTGATAGTATTTTGGGGTTGGGTAGCCCGCTGCGATAGAGGTGTACTGAGGACCAAATACCCTAAATAGTCTGAATAACGGATTCACTCGGCTCACCGTCAGTTCCAGACTGACCAACTTATGGACTTTTCCCTATTATTCCAGTGTGTTTCCTGCTAGCTGGGCATTTACCTAACAATATTTATTATGGTTTGGTCATCCCATTGTTGCATGCCTATTTCCGCTAGCGTAGAAATTCTTCGCTCTCGCGTTCCGCGCGCTACACACAAGACGCTTACTGGCTGTACACTTTCTTGGACAATTATCCGTTTCATGGGATTCGCATCGAAAATCGTTCAAAAAGCAAAACGGTCCTTTTGGCGGGAATCTTCGATTTTCAAATATTTCTAAAATTTTAAAATCAGAAGTTCAGCCAAAATACTTACAGCACATCAATTGTAGACAAGCGCCGTTGATAGAAAAGTTGTAGTCCATCGAATAAATTCCAAAAGTATTGGATCAGTGATGAAAACTTTCCCGCCAGTTTCGCGAAAATATCTCGTTATTAGCGTTAGCTCAATTTGGCAAGTTTTATAAATGGGATCGTTGCGATTTTCGAGGTGAAATACGTCGTGCTATAGCTTGAGAGTTCTTAATTTAGCAGCGTTTTGAAAGTATGGTCGAAATGGAAATATACCACCGTACAGTGTTGGCATAGCATTTCAACGAGAACACTAACATATTTGACGGTGAAACATGCACGACAACATTTCCAACTTCTTTGTCTATGGGATATTCTCACAATTTCCCTTTATTTGCAAGATTCCAGGTAGATACTGGTAGATAAAACGTAGCTCTTAAAATGGTTGGATCTGATGCTCTCATATGGTTGTTTCCATCTTCGGTGTATCTGGAACGGCGTAAGAACAGGGTATCAGGTCCAATTCTACCACCAAGAATCTTCAGAAATAAATTCCACCCATTTTACTGCATTGTTTCCAACTAGATTGAGGTCGCGTAACGTGCGCACGGAACAATATATGGAAACATATGGAATCAAGCTGCCTGCGGATTGCACCTCAGCCAAACACACTATGATGTGTAGAGCACCAGGTATCCATCGCGGTACAGAAAAATATTCCAATCATTGTGACAATCAACGGAATCAAAGAAGATGATTACCATGTACCTCAAACGTCTCGAATACGTGTTTTACATCACTTCCTGCAAGTGTTCGTTCTGCAAATTGTTCATGGGGAAAGTAGTTCGGAAGCAGCAGCCACTAGTGTAAACATATACTGTATACCCAGACGCTGATCATAGCTCAAGTCAATCGGGTGGAGCGCCTACTGGTGTGGACGTATACCGCAAACCCTGACGTTCTTCATAGTTTAGGTGAACCAGGTTGGAATAGCCACTAGTGTGAACGCACACTGCGTATCCAGACGTTGTTGATAGCCTTAGCCAATCGGGTGGAGCAGGTAGTAGTGTGAACCTTTATTACATACCCGGAAGTTATTCACAGTTTAAATGGACCAGGTTGAAGCAGCCACTAGTATGAACGCATACTGCATGCTCAAGCCTTCTTTATGGGCCACGTCAGCGGGACCAAGCTAGCGATTTCATTCTCCAAATATATCAAATTCCACAATGTTTGATAATGAATCCATGTATTTTATAATGTACACGGCTATTCAATGTGATATAAGGTGGAGGAGAGTTTGGCGAGTTGGCTCGCGGAATTCCCCTTTTCGGGTACGACTATGAGGTTGAACTTGGCGAACAGCCATATTCCTACATTGGCGATGGACTGAAACTGAAATATGTATACCGCAACCGGCTTCCTTGTGTATGTCTTGAATACTATCTGCGTATACAATTCATTAACTTTGGAAAACTGAGGTGGGGAATTAAAGGATGTAGATGAGCAGGCGATAAATAGAAAAACCTGCTGATAGCTACCGATAATGAAACTTAACGGTAGTGGCAGTCCATATGCGTGGAAGCAAACAAAAGTCGTCTCATACAGTTACGGAAATTCCGTTTACACCACAAAACCTCCTGTAAGTGCGGGTTAAATAGCTGTCGATTAGATCGAGATAGCTATCTAAATTGCTTCTTGGCGAATAAGAATGACTTCTAGACGACAGATAAGAAATGACGTAAAATAGCTCCACCTTCTGGCGAAAGTGGAGGCCTCTTGTAATGGACAAGGGGGTATGCACTAGACCCTCGTTCACTAACAATTTGAAACGTAATTCCTGAAGACCAATCGGAACATGGTCCCAACGGGCTTCCAACTAGAGAACTCAGTGAGGTTTAGAAACAAACCGTATATTTCCAACAGTTTGGAAATATGATAAGCAGTTGGCACCGATAAGTAGCTGGCACTGAGTCCGTATCAGGTTTCCGATATAAGGCATACCCAGAATCATGCGCACAGAACAAACAAGCACGTAAACACGGTTGCAACCCGGATCTTTGGGGAAGCTACAAGATCGCTGGTCACTACACTCTGAGGCGAGGTGACTTACATCCCAAGACACGATGACAATGCGTGTTCAGACAATCCTGGAACATCTGAAGTGAACCTTGGTTGTCTAAAAGTTGAACGAGCAAATGATAAATAAGAAAACGTATAGACAAGTGTCGCTGAATTCTGACGTTGGTAAAAATATTGAACAACAGCTGTTAGCAACAGAATTTCTCTAAACAAGCCGCGGCTGCACTTTTCCAGGGAGTGCTGTCAACGGTCATCGCAAGACACCGGGTGGAACGTAAAACGCGATAATTTCCCACAACACAATGCGGGGCCTGTGAAAAATTTGAAAAATCTAAGATGAATATAAACCATATACTTCGGGGTTATGTTGCGCATATCATGGGCTCAGATGGCATTCGCATCCTACTATATTGACGATCCATAATCATAGAATCATGAAGCACCAGAAGTGATCATTTATGGTCTAAGGGTTAGATATTGACATAGTGGAACCTTTCAGAACATACAGATATGCTTCTGATGTTGGTGATATTATTGACCGACAATTATTGGTATTTTCATTTCGCGTCGGGTTTTGTTACGTTTACCTGGGAAGGCGTCAATTCAGCACAAGTGAGTAGTGAAATTGGTGAGCCCGACGGAGCAGGTACGTTTCTCAAATTTTTGCGGGTGTCTTTTTCTTCCGACGCGAGTTATTGCTGTTTTCACTTGCCTATTTTATTTCAATATCTGCTGCCATGGAACTTATGCAAGAACAGGTTGTTAGTTCGCCGGGCGTTTCCGTCAGGGGTGTTGCCGCCTCGATCGGGCATAATAGTTCCCGTCGGACTCACCAGCTTCGTTGCGCACGGGCACTTAACTTACACTTTCTCAGGTATACGCAACGACGTCGGTCGCGGAATGAAAATACCAATAATTGCAGGATACCGGGAATATACGATAATTACAATAGGTTTCGATCAGAGCTAAACGACGCTGGTACGCAGGAGTAATTATGGAGGTGTAGGATCCGGCCGTCGAGCGCGCGAGCAAGCCGAAAGAGTGTATATGGCACACACAGGCCGACAAGCATGCAAACAAACAAACGCGATCGTGTGCATCAAGCAGACGGCAGGCGAAGATCTTTATGATCCTATATACAACGTCAGCTACGATTTTGGGAAGGATTTTGTACATCGTAAAGCATGTAGACTGGGGTTATCTCCTGGTAACTATAATAAGTTGGGTACCGAAATGATGGTGTGGGTACAAATCATGGAAGTCTCGTGAACGTACGGAGAAGTGCAGATGGTATAACACGTGTAGTTCAGAGGAGTTGAACAATTTCAACGATTTCAGCGATTTGTTCACAGGTTCCAGGTTGGAGGCCAGAATCACCCGGATCCAGCCAGTTTCGATGTCGGCGGTTTTCTGTTGACTTAAAAAGCAGTCACTGGAATCGGGATGTGGCACTTCTCTTGGTGTTTACAGAGGATATGAAAAGCAGTAACGTATCAGTAGAACAGAACAAGGTGAAATACTGATCTCACCGTCTCTTAAGTATGAGAGAATCCAGTGACACTTTGGATTAGTCCCTAGAAGAGCAGTTAACAACCGAGGGAGAGAGATCATTCCGGTGGTTAATAATTATGTAAGGGAAGAAATGCTGCCTGAGGGCTGTTCTTGTTGTGACCTCATCGATAGTTGTCAGTTATCGGGATAGGTAATTGCTAAACGAGTCCTGTGCCAAAGAAAAGTGCGTAAGGATTAAGTCTCAGAAAGCCTGTAGTTAAAATAAAAGCAGTTAAAATATAAATACACACCGTTTCATTAGTACCGTGACACAGCATGTTTTATGAATTTTGCAGTTTTCAAGAGTTAGTTGTCTCTTGTCGTATGGAGGTCATGCCTGTGTTAGGATTTTTGGGGACGGTAACTCGAGTAACCAGCATTAACCTACATGTAGGTTCGTTTGCGGAAAGTGTTTGAAACGAAGGTCTCACACCTCATTTTCCAGTATAAGGCGTGTGATTAACTGGCTCGGCAATTTCTGCAAAACACGGCTGCGTGCTAACAACAATTATAGTCGGGTAAAAATGGTGAAAGATGCCAGCATAATGATGGAACTCTTTCAGATTCAGTCTAAGTAAGATGTGAATCTTCACACAACTGGCTGTACACACCCAGGAATGTCAGTAGAGGGTTCCAAGAGTACATTTTGATTAGTGGAATTAGGCAAGAACCTGGGAATTCGGATAACACCACGCAATTTGTGGCGGAGTTAGAAACTCGTTGCGCATCTTTTTGAATGAAACTATCCGCCATCTTTTAAGCTCAAGTTCACATTCAATTCACACAAGACGAAATGGCCATTGCCAATCGAGCGTCCAGAGTATTTGCACAGGAATATCAGGGAACAGCACCCAGAGCTGCGACTGTCCCACTTGACTGATTTTTCTGATTCCGTTTCTCGATCTGGATCCCGTTTTTATTATCGAGTAATCTATGTGGGCAGGAAGAATGGGGGAGGGAAGAACGAGAGGAAAATAATCGCAACCCCCAATGACTGCTTAAATATGTGATAATTGACGTAAACCTTTTTCACATTACAAGGGACCTCAACCACGATAGACAAGACCGACAGGTAGTGGTATACTCCATGGAGGATGCATCAGCGAACCCTCTAGTTACATCTCCATCTCCTCTTGAACAGGATCACTGGAATAGCACACTTCCGCAGATATGCTGTCATATACGTATTTGATCCTTACCTTCTTCTAACTGCGCAGGCATTTTAGCGACTTTGGGGAGGGGTTAAACAGTAGATAACTGTCAACCCGTTACCCCGTAACAAAAACGTGTAAAAAGCGCTAAGAAGAACTGGTCGCCTGCAACTCACAGTTATAAACGGACCTCCATAGGCCTGATCCGATCTCCGTCGCAAACCAAGATCCACCAGTCAACTAATTTTACTCTTTTTTACCCTTTTTGTTTTCACGATGGCACCTTGTTGAGGTTTTAGCTTTTGATGCCGTGTATAGCGTTTCTGTGATTGAATGAATTGGTCTTTGGGGGGTCACATTGATTCGACCTCTCTGTCACATCAGTAGACAGCCCGGGACTCAGGAGTGAGGCGGATTGTAGCTAATGAGAAGAGAACTGTTTCATTCTCACAAACACTGAATAGACAGCTGTGTGGGACTTGATGCAGTTGCCCAAGTTGCCACCCGTGGGATCACCGCTCCTGGTCTGCAGGCGACGACGTTTAAACGCTTTAGCAGTTCGGTCTCTGATCGGAAGTTCCCAGTTTGTGACAACCAGACATCCCGATCATATGAAAGCACCGCGATATGTGAGACCGGGAGAGGGGAAGTGTGCATGGACCTGAAAGGTTCACAGGTTGATAGGTTACCATGTTGGGAAATGAATTATTATCATCGCCAAGAGAACACTGGGGTGATGCCATCCAACCGGCCACCACTCTCAAGCTGAAAACCTTTGCTCCGCACACCATACATTACAATGGAAGGCTTGGCCATATACGTCTGTGTTACATCACCCACGGCATGTGAGTATGCTTACACGGCCACTCTGTCACCGAGGTAACCTGAAACTGACTCCGAAATAAAAACGAGCCTTTACACTGCCACATTCCCGTATGCTACCACTACCTGCCAAGTCTTGCCCGCTGTGCTAAAGAAGATCTGGAATGATCTCCTGCCACACTTTATCCAGCCGCATTTTGAATGAGATCACACCATCGCTATGTACTACTTCATTTAGGAGCCAGTTCCACCCGTTCACTATCCGGTTGCCGAAGAAGTTCGCTCGTATGTCTAAAGGTGCCCTGATTTTCTCCGGTCGGAGATTGTGACATCTGGTGATGGATTCTAGACCCATTTGTGCAAACAGGTCTGTGGACTTTACGCCACATATGACTTTCAGTATTCTGGAGGTTTCGATAAGATGACCATTCACTCTTCTCCTTGCCATGGAGTACAATCCGAGCTCCTTTAAACGGTCGGGATAAGGTTTACCCTTAAATCCTACAATCTTCCGGGTTGTAAGTTGTTGCACTTGCACAATGCGCTGGATATCTTCACGTGGGTAGAGAGCCCACGCCTGCGCGCAACACTCCAGATGAGGCCGAACAATGGCTTTGTACGATAGCAGAAATACTTCCGGTTGCTTGTTAGACAAAACTCGCTTAGGTCCAAACAGTTCACTGCAAGCTTTGTGTGCAGCCGCTGCACATTGGGCTGAGGGTTTGAAGTCGTTTTTGATCAATACTCCCGGGTATCGGACCATTTTTATGCGTTCACTTATGAAAGGACCCTGAAGAGAGGGTACTTCCAGTGGTCTGGAGCTTTCAGCTATCATTTGGCACTTGGCGGTATTCACTGGTAGGTTCCATCTAAAAGACCACTCTGCTACTGCCTTTGGATCTTGCGCTAATGCGGCACGATCTGTAGACCCTGGTGTCTTAACATCGTCTGCGAATACGAAACACGGGTTGCTAAGCCCACTCGGATCCTCCGCCTGAGGGGACTGCTCTTATTTGAGCAGCTCTTCTGTGCATTGCAAAAACGTCTGGCTCCACTATTTCCTTAAGATTTTCAACCCTTTCGAACATAGCAACCCTACCGCATTTTCTTGGCTCCATATCTCTTTCCTTCTGCATTGTCATCATCATTAGTCGGGCGACATCCTCAGCAACAGCATGACTGTGGCAACTTGCTTGACTCCCCTTTGGGGGCTTACATGCATGGACAGCCCTTTTCTCATGGGATTGTTGCCAATTTCGTGGGTTTTCCGACATTGCTCTACCAACTGAAGCTTCATGGCTCCCCTGTGTTCTGTTAGCTTTCTGTTCCGTCATACAGATGGGGCTTACTATAGCTGCGGATGAGGTTCTCTCACTTTTACTACGGCCAGTCACGGATCTGCCGTAACATGCTACTTTCGTAAAAGATGTAGACGTGGGTGAGATCTTTTTAGATCCAACATCCCTGCCACTTTTCGATAACTCAACTTGTCTGTCGCACTGGATCAATGAAGTAGTTGGTACGGCTATATCCTTTGTTTGGACTCACGGTCTACCAGAAACATTACCGACTGTTGTTTTCGATGATAACGCTGACTTACTACTACACTCTGAGTCTATTTTGTTGTGCGGAATGAGTGGATATCTACCTCGTGACAGTTCTTGTAATCTATCAGCCTTGCTGAGTACAGAGTCCCTTTGGGAGACTTGTATAAACTGGATAAGTACTGGACGCGCCCGGTTTTCAGCCCCGTTGGAATTGCTTAGTCTCAAGCTACCTACTCTACTCCGACTGACACCGTGCCATAGTCGGCCATTTTTCGTACGTCGTGGTAATGTTGAATGCAAATCAGCGTGTCTTCATGAATAAATGTGGTTTTCGGGTGAATGATCTGATGAGGAATGGGTTGAAGTTGTCAAATGGAAATAGTAGTCCCTGTTGAACTGTGGATACTTTCAGTTGTGATACGTCTGCGCAATCTCCTGTGAACCAATTTAAAAGTAACACCAAATGGTTCAGCGAGACTACTACATGTATATGGAAGAGCAGAGAAAGGGAAGATCAAGTCTTCAAATAGGACTAGATAACAAACGTTTACCTCGCTGCCTGACTCTCCTGATTATTTTGTAGCATTCTCTCAAAAAACAAGTGCATTGTTCCCCATTTCCTTTAAATAGTTCCGGACTTTTTTCCACAAGCGAGACATTTGCCTGTTTACGCTTCTCCCAGCCAGACGAAAATCGAGCCCTCGCCGCTGACAGTAGTTACATGTTTCACAATTAAATTTCGTAGATACAGTTCACTTCCGGAAATGCACATCTCACTTGTTCTATCCGGCTGCTACCATGAACTTATCTAATGACACATAAACAATTTTAATGGTATGACACTATGACTTGTCTGGGACTATGTTGTGTTGACATTGTAGCAACAAAAGAATTTGCAGTGAGATCACCCTCGAAGTCAAGAAAATCCTAAACTCCCTGTGGCGTGAGAGTTTCCTTACCAGTACCACCCTGCCTGTTCACATTACCTTATGAATGTAAATTTGTTACAAACCACTAACATAAAGGTTAGTGTTTTGGCGTCCGTATCGCAGTTCCACTGGTGGCTGTTTAATGAATCCGCTTCGTCTTCACTACTGTAGTTCACATTCATCAGAATAACGCTGTTTCGATTATTGCACTTGGGAATGCCGTTCAGCAAAATCGACGCTTGTTTAAATTCTGAAGTTCGACTGAAATTTCCGTTGACATTCCTTCTCTCAGGCGGCTGGAGTGCGGCTGTGCCCGGGGTTCACTCACGTCCAACTTCTTAGCGTGTTTACTTGTTGCGTTGAAGTTCGTTTGTGAACGCTGAGTAATTCATTAAATAAAGTTTGTTCGCAGATTCGCGGTCTTCGAGTTATGATTTCCGATACGAATTAACATGAGGCTGGGGAAACTTTGAACGTACGAACCGAGAAACTGGCATCACGACAGATTCTACGGAATTCGGAAGCGGAAGTTGACACAGTAACATGGAATGACACCATTGTTGTGCTAGCACGAGTAGAACATACCAACTAAAGGTACTCCTCGGTGAAATAGTACAGGTTCAACACTTCTATCTCATAGCTGGTATGACAGAATGGATCACCTACTTCCACAGCCGAGTAAACAGGAGCAAGCAGGCGTTAACTATTCTCCTCCTTCCAGCGCGCCATCATTTGTGCATCCAAGAGCCGCTTAAAGACCACTTCTTTTGGTGCCAGCACACCTGCACTGGTAGTGCATTCCAACTATTGACGGCCCGCCGTGACAGTCAAAATACGGCATGAAGTCGTCCCGACGGTTGTTTGACAATCTCGAGTGGATGACCCCGGAATCTGTGCTGGTTTGAGAAGAAAAAGTCTGCTCTGAGCTCCTCATCCATGTCACCTGGCAAAATGCGGCCTATCACAATAAGGTCGCCTTGGAGCCAACTGTAACTCTGAGTGCACACATCCAGACACTCTAGCCGCCGGTTGTAGCAGAGGTCCTTCATCTCAACAACCATGTGCGACACTGTAATCTGTACTCTTTTAATTTGAGATAGCACACAATGTGTACAGGAGAACACTACGGCGCAGCCGTACTACAATCTCGGAAGAACATGAAATGAGAGGAGTAAGCAAAAGACCTCCTTGGACGCTTTAGCAAAGGATCGACGAACAGCCCCAAACACTCTCTTAACTTCAATACCAGCTTGTGTTATGTGAGCCTGCGTTTTGAAGGCGTCAGACACCAACACCCCGAGGTCACGTTTTGTATTACACTGTGTTAACAGGTGACCTCTAACATTGCATGCCTTGACACTCCTGACATCTCCCATGTGCACGAAGGAGCATGTTTTGAGGTTAAGGAGCAAACCCCATTGCACTATCCATGTAGAAATCCTATCTGAGTCCTGTCGCAATATTTCGCTGTCCACGTCTGAAGAGACTGTCCTCCACACTTTCATGTCATCCACGAAGACGATGGCAGTCGACTGCAACTGGTCCAATAGATCCTTGATGAAGACCAGAAACAACGGGGACCCCGGCACTGGCTCCTGTGGAACACCACTTGAGGCAGGCAGTAATTCCGATACTTGTTGATTGACCCTTACAGCAAATGACCTACTGCGGAGGAAGTCTGCTATCCAATTTGTTGTAGGCAAGCTGACAGCGTACGCCAACAACTTGGTGAGCAAATGATTATGCGGCACTCTGTCGAATGCCTTGTTGAAGTCGATTAGCACTACGTCTACAGTCTTGTCGTTCGCTCTCGCCTCCACCCCTCGCTCACTGGCAGTCAGAATGTTAGTCAAGCAAGGTCGCCCCATGCGGATGCCGTACTGCCTCTCGCTGAGAGTCGTGGGTTGGTCCAGGTGCCTCTGGAAACAACGGACAATCATGCGCTCCACTACTTTACAAATACGCAAATCAAGGATACCGGTCGGTAGTCGACAGATTCCGTACTTACTCCTCCCTTGGACATAGGTGCAACCACTGTTTGTTTGGACTGCTTTGACAGTTTACATTTGTTCATAGACTGTTGATACAGGTCCCTCAGCAGCGCAGCCAATTCCACCGCCAGTTTACGCATCAATAAAGCGTGTATGTCATTTGGACCGGTGGACTTATTGACATCGATCGACCTTATCTCTCGTTTCACCTCCTCAATGTTAAATGGCATATCAATCAGACGTGGTCCAATATGATCGGGCAAAGCAGATTTTGCCCTGTGCTGGAAAAAATGAAGCATAATGCTTAGTAGTTAGCTGAGCTTTATTCCAGCCCTCAACCACTTCGTTTCCGCTCTGATCCATCCGTGCCGAAGTGACCGCCTTATTCCTGGTTCGCCGGCGAATATACTTCCAGAGCCTCTTTAGTGCTGTGGCCGACTCCGCAGCTAGCCTTTCCTCGTATTGCTGACGCTTTTTTGCCTTCATGGCGTTACATTCGTTCCGTGTCCTCTGGTGAATATCGTAGGCACCACGGCTAGCCCAGTAGTTCGTCCATCGCTGGTATCCTCGCCTGAGGGTGGCATGCAATTCACCATCGAACCACGGTGACTCTTTAAAGTGAAAACGACCACGGGACACTGGTGCGAACCGTTCCATGAGAGCCAGCAGGTTATCTCTCTCATTTTGCACCAACGCCCATCAACCGTTTTAACGTTGCCGCCCTAGTCGTATTCGTGCGCAGCCTCCCTCATTCTTCATAGCGGAATCCCTCAGATATTCCGTCGAACCGGAGTAGGTGTTGCCCACCGTTCACCGCTTGCCCACCGTATATCCAGTAGCGCGTTGTCCCCCCTTTCTATCGGGGCAAGAAGGCAACACAGTTGATGTCGGACTCTAACGCGGAAAACACTAAATCAAACCTGGAACGGCACACAGCCCACCCGCATGAGAGCTTCCACATGCTGGTACAAGCACAACTCATCAACGACCAACCAAAACAGTGTCTTGGCAAAACGGTCTAAACCACTGAAATGAAAAATACGCTTTGCTCCGTCATTTGTTTGAAATATTTCGCGATGTGGTGGGGGATCACATACCTTGAGAACGTTTATGATTGTCAAAATGGCGGCCCAAGTGCGAGCAGCGCGAGTTGGGTTTGGGTGCTACATAGTGCTATGCTATTTCCAGGGTCGAGATGTCGTGAGGAAACACGTGAGTGGTGTCGTTAACCTTGTAATCTCCGTTTAGACCGATTCACTCAGAAATCGCTATTTGTTTCGCCGTATGGCAACAATTGATAACGTAGAAGAGTGAATGAAAACGTTTGTCCATTTACACTTAAGGTTCAGCCAAGATGTAGCGTTAATCAGACCTACGTGTATCGAATTTCGAGGCTACAGTCGTGTGAAAATCCGACCCGACTCAATTCCCCCAAAACGTTTATCCCTGTATATTCTACCGCCCATGTTTC
>LUCH01003506.1:41710-66457 GCA_013368495.1 Paragonimus heterotremus
AACACACTGTTGAGGTCGACTGATGAGATAGCAATTCAGAATGACCGATAGCCAGTTTTCCAGTTTCGTTCGTAACGTCTGCAAGCGAGGTCTAATTAGAACATTGTTTAGTAGAGCCCCACACACTCACACAGATGATAGCAATACAATAACGGTACTTATCACTTGTTAACGGATATCCGGAGAATGTATATACGTTCTTATCAAGAAAAAATGCGACCAACGATACAGTCCACAGCTCGGAAAGGTATGTTCGCAGAACTGTAGTTCATTACAGACTCCGTGAGCACATACATGCACCAACGGACTCGGTCCGCTGTGAGTCGCACATAATCTGCAACTGAATTGCAATTCTTGACAGCAATTCGGTGAGTCAGCTATGGAAACGGTGAACATGATGCGTCTAGCTATCCGGTCTCACGTGTTCAGTAACAATTGCAGTGACAGCTACATCGGCAAAACCGACTAGTACCTGTGTCGGCGAATGGCTGAAAGTCACTCCAGATGTTTGACCTAGTCTACTATGCGAACGAACAGTCAACCTAACAATCGACAGCGAAACCCAGCGTCGCCAATTTTGAAACATCCTTGGGACAGGTGACAACTTCCAAACTGTCAGATTGATCACTGAGTTGCCTACAAGACAATCCCCTAGATTCTGATCACCAGTGAAGACCTGTTGATTACGTAGACTAGTGTTGTGTGCACAAAATTTACTATTTCACACCGTCCACCTTCCAGAGTTATGGTCTGCTAACCTCTAGCTCACTCTGGTAAACTGTTGTTCTCACATGTCTTTGTTTTGTATTCTGTCTGCATTTAGTTTGCGACTGATGGGTTCAAAATGTTACCTTCGTGCGACGTTTGTCTTCTTGCCGTTTTGATGTTAAGCTTACATCCGTGGTGGTAACTTAGGTGAGTATGACAAATACTCTACCCGTCTTGCCATTTCTGTGAAGATTATTCTGTAGGACATAATCTTCGTTTATCCATTGACGGCATTCATGAGCCTGACCGTTAGTTATTGTTGATCGGACCATCCCTTGCTGCAACTGCGGCTTGAAATAATCCAAGGGGATAAAAACTGGTTGATGGCTAGGCGGAAGAACTGGAAATGATATGAATGACAGTAGGCCACTGATTGCGGCGCTTTACCATCTTGGATAGCGTTTGTAACCAGCTCTTTGAGTGGTCTCATAGAGTCCAGTCTAGCAAGCGACCCCTATCCATTTTGCTCAATGGGACCTTCGGGGTTTTCATATTTCGTGACCACATCGTCGTCTGATTACAAATCAGTTTTACCGCAAGGCCTCGTCATACACTCCCAGACGCGGTAAACGTTCATGTCATACGGGGTAATTAACTCATTCATCGCAGACCGTGCGACCTAATTAGTTGACCAATTAATGGCGTCTCCAGAGCGGTTCAAATTAAGAGATGACGAACGGCAGCACCTTTCATGTTACGGACTGCGAGAGATCTGCACCGATGGCTGTTTGCAAGAAGAAGAGGACAGATTGAGAGAGGTGCTGCTCGCAAACGGGTATCCTCAGAAGTTCATCGATATTCATAGACGAAAAAAATTGATCAAGACTGCCTTGAGTACGTTTCCTATGAGGGTGGTATCTTCGAACCTGCTTTTCAAAGGCGATCACATCACTACTGACGTAAGTCAAAATTTACGGTCAGCTCTAATTCTTACACATCCTGCGGCTGAATTGCGGTTGCTACTCACAACTGGGAGTGTCGCTCAGCTTATTTACAGTCGTAACCTACTTGAATGTTCTGTCTCATAATCTAACAGTTCACTTGCAGTTGCGATGACGTCTATATCGGTAGAACAAGTCGGTGTCTACGACAAAGAATGAACATATGTTTAATTGGTTGGTGCACGCCATGACGCAACAGGCAATGGCAGCAGAGCGATTGAGATGAACTCTGACCTCATTCGTTACAAAGCACATCATGAAAACAGGTCGGTTTGTTGATCCCTGCAATTAGTTTCAAGTATTATTGCGTAATCGGACTCATAAATTGCTTTTCTTTTCCGAGGTAATGTCACTCAGTGCTAGCCGTCCGGTCCTATGTGTGCATGAGCTATTGCCACATGCACCTCATCTGCCCTAGAACTGATTGCAGTCTTTGTTTCGTGTAAACCCAATCGTTGGCCGTTTCTGTTATCGCTATCCGCATGTCCTATATATCCTGATGTTTTACGTTCTTGAATGAAGAGAGTAAACGAAGTGTTAACATTTCGCGATGTATGTCTTACGTCGTTATTGGTGAGCTGGATCAACAGAACTCAGTGTTTCAAATTTCTGAAGCGGAAACCATACATGGAGAGGGTGGTTTACTTATCATTGGCCAGTCCTGCCGGCTTGACAAGTGAGCCCAACATTTCGGAAAACCTTTCATCCAGTCTCAACCAAACCATGTGGACGATAGGACACAAATGTTCAGTTATTAAGTTGCAGCCAGCCCTCTGTTGAAGGCAGAGGTGGCTCTGGAGCTTAAGTTGTTGAAGCGCAAAAAGCTGCCTGGACCGGACCTTCTCTCTCCTTCGTTTTTCAAAGATGATGAGTAAAGGTTGATATCAAAACTCTTTTAGACGGTTTGGGAAACTGAAGAGGTACCTAATGGCTGGCCAGGAGTAATTCCTGTTTTCAAGAGGGAACGCCGAAGTTTATGTGATGACCACGGTGGGATCAGTCTGTTATCTCCTTCCTCCTAGTTACTGATTGGTTTTATGTAACATCAATTCACCATACCCAAAAAAAGTCGGAAACGTGAAGAACAAGTAGGATTCTGATGCGACTGAGAGTGCATCGATTACTTTGCGGCATTCTTACGGGCAGTCGAAGATCTTAAAGATAGCTCTTGGTTCAGTTGCTTGTAACGTCCTCTGGAACTGTCTTCTTCGCATGAGAGTGCCAGGGAAATCTCTTGAGATTACCATATGCACATTATTAACGGGGTGACATTTTATGAATGTGACGATTCAGCTGACCGGATATTAAGAAGTGAAACCCTCAAGAAGGGCCTTATTCGTCTTATAATCTGTCTGACAGTTAAAAAGAAAAAGAACGATATTTAGTATGAGTCACATAACGGAATAGTATAAGGAGTGTACGACAATACCGTGCACTTCATTTTTCCTCATATTTTTATAGTTTTTTGGTCTGAAACTGCTTTTTCAGAAAAGAACAGGTGTCACATTTTTGCTTCTCAGAAACTTAAGGTCTCGTTCTTTGTTGTAGTTCACTTACGGTTAGCTTTTATCGTCCATCTATACTGTGATCAGAAAAGTCGGGGACTGGGAGTGATGAAGAGTCATGTTAAGGTATCCTTGTTTTATTCGTTTCGGATGCGTCAGCTTTATCACCGGTGCTGTAATCGGTCACTGGCACACTGGAGTTTGGTGGATCTGACGTCGCCATTGAATCGTTTTGATCTCGAGATTGGAGATCACATCTACCTGTTGGGGCTAGATACTTGATGATCACCGTCTCTTCCTTTCTGTCAGGCAGTCGAACATGAGCATATTTTGTGTTGCACTCAATTAGTTTCACTTCGTCCATCAGGGAACCGTATTTTGATAACCACGTTTCACCGCAAGGCCGATTTTGGTCCCCTGGGCGATATTCAACATCGAAGCTGTATGATGAAAGTTTAACCTTCCACCGTTGAATTTCATCGTTTTTTTTTTATTTCGTTCGCGTGATTCATCAGTAATCAGTCGAAAGTAAGTTCCCACCAAGTATTGTCTCCATTTTCAAATAGCTCTAACTATGGTATTTGTCTCCTTTTTTGCGGCTGAATGCCGTTGTTCACTTTGTGAAAAGGTCCTGGAGAAGAAAGCAATTGTTGTTCCATTTTGAGTTAGGGTGACAGTTATCGCGAAATTAGAGATGTCTGGCGAGACGGTGCGGTTAACCGTCATAACGATGGCTTTCCCTGATTCTCCCTTCAGCGACTCGAAGCAACGGGATTTTTTTAAAGAGAGAGTGAATGTTACCCGATGTGTGAGAATTCCACTGAGGATATTAGGCAGCCAAACAAACAACATGCTGTTGGGGCTCCAGATTACAATATGGGGATAAATTTTGAAAAGGTTGTAGGCGGTAGGAATCCGGTTTAAGGATCTTTCTGGAAAAATCATAACCCAAGAGTTTAATGTTTCCGGTAGATATAACGCTTTTTCTTCGTTAAAAATAATTGGGAGACCACTGGATTTAGCTAGGTTTCGGTCGCGAATCTTCGCGTCTTCTCTACATACTTTGGTGTTGTCGACGTGCGCGAAAGTCGCTACCAATCGTTCTTTTCCAACCATACTATCGATTGCCCTTTTGAAAGGCTGCGACACTGTTATTTGCTCCGAAGGGGATGCGGCAAGTTTGATATAAAGCATTGCAAATTTTCGCCTCTTCTCGGATAGGAATTTGATGATACGCGCTGCACAGATCGAGTGGCTTACAGACCACTTGGTGAAAGCAGGTTCACCATTGCAGAAGGGCATTATGATGATGGTGTTGAAGGGTATTACAACTTTCGAATGCGACTTAAGTCATGTCCCAACGAAACGTCTGTGCAGAGGTCGGGAAGGACAGATAGTTTACCTCCAGGATGGCTGTGGTTTTTATGCTGAATACATGACAAAAACACTACCTCGAATGTGACTTTACTAGCCGGTAGAAGCCATAGTGATTTTACTAGATAGATATTTGTATTTGCCATTCACCTCTTCTCACTACCGTTGCAGATATATAACTGTCCCCACTTTTGCTGGACTATTGTTTACCATGAGATCCACATAAGTGTTAAACAATTGAGCGCTGATGAGACAGTCATCGAGGTGAATAAAGGATTCATTAGTGACGTTAACTGTGTTGAGTAGGTTTTACAACGGAAAACCTTTTGAAAATGGCTTTCCTCACAACACTTACAAATGGAATCTTTTGCCGTACAATGAACCGCAGAAATAACCCATTATTTTCAGATGCGGAGATCTTACTTTCACATTGTACCAGAGAACAAGCGGGATCATAGAACATCCTAGATTCTTTAGCAGGGGCTGTAAAACTCGAAGAGTTAACATGGTGTGTGTGATTGCCGATTGGTCGTTTCAAAAGTGCGGTTTTGAATGTAGGCAGTTTCATGATCACGGGGTTTGTTCTTTAAGATTCGCTGACGTATTCTGTTACATCGTAGACCACTGATGAAGGCTCCCATGATGGCGTCTTCACGACATTTTTCAATAGAGACAGATGTGGAGTTACAATCTTTCGCTAATACTGTCATGTTCTGAAAGTGTTCGTCGAGAGACCGACCGGTTTTTTGATTGTACGTAGCTATGAGTTAGAGAGGGAGTGATTTTGTTTTGAAGTTTAATATAAACTGCCTCTAGGGTTGATAAAGCCTATTCAAGGGTGAGGCATTCGGCAATGTACTCGTACGCGAAAGGAGGTATATAGTTTGTGTCCAGTTTGTTAGGCTTAAGCGTGTCCACGGCGACAAAGAAGTTGTATGTTTCTGTCGGATCACTGTTTTGAGGCTGTTTCAGAACTGGATAAGCATCATATCAATCAGGTCGTAAAAATCGTCCCATCTTGGTGAAATTGTAATGTTTTTCACTATGGCACTTATTCAGCTAGCCAGGGAGTGAGAAGATTTGAGACCCATAAAAAAGACTTTCTTCGTTCTAGATTTGGACTGACAACTAATAGTCCAGAAAAAGAACGACAGTACAATGGATGTTACTCACTTATAGTGGTGCCTGCCAGCAGTGTCCGGTCTCCTTCTTCAATTTTGTCTTGGACGACATTCTGGAAGGTGCAGTTGAATAATCTAAGGAGCTTGGTGTACTTCTTCCTGGCGCTTGGTTGATCGATATAGAGTATGCGGATGACATTGCCTCTGCCGACGACATGCTGACCATGCTGAGCAAGGTTAATGACCGGGCTGATTTGTACGGAATGCGCTTAGCACATTCAAAGTACAAAGTGCGGCTTCAGGATTGGGGCATACCCACTGTTTTCTTCATTACGGGTTATCCGCTGGAGATTGTGAACAGTTTCATATACTGTTAGCACTATCTCTTCAGCTTGTAATTGCAGCTTGTAATATTGCAGATGAGATATCAGTGAGGATATCAAAAGCAACCTACCAACCTGCGTCATCTGTAGCCTCGAAAAGATGTACGGTTGTTGTTGAAAGGAAGAGTATATAGTGCTTGTGTACGTTCTGTTTAGCCTTATGGTTCGGAAACTTGGCCTATTCGTAAGGAAGATATCAACAGGCTTGCTGTGCTTGACCACCATTGTCTTTGCGAATTGGCCCACATTAAGTGGGCTGCTCCCGTGAGCTATGTGGCTGTTCGCCGGGGTGTATTCTGAAACGATGGGGATGCGCGATCAATCGGTCATCTACTCACGGTGCACAGACTGCGATTGTTGAGTCACGTATTTCGTATTTGATCTGATCGTTTCCCGTACTTTCTTAGTGATGTTTTTATCTAGGATATTCCACGTCGCTGTTTGGGTGGGCGGCAGCCCGAGCCGTAGTACCATCTATTCATGTTCTTGGCCACGATTATGATGATACTGAACCTTGATCCTAACACTGACGGCTTTGCCTCGGTCAGTAATGATCGCGTTTGAATAAGCTCACCCCATTTTTTTCAACAAAAGAAGCTCAAGCAATTCATATGTAAGGAATTGGTTTGATTTTCATTAATTTTAAACTTTTTGCATCTGTCGTTCTGAGATCGAACCTAACGGGCGAAGCCCATACTGCCTTAACCAATTCTTATTGTCAGTCAGCTGAACCCTTTCATACGCCTCGAAGAGTGATAGTTTCTTATAGTTGGAAACCGTGATGTTTTTCGCAGCTCGGGTTGAGAAGTCAGGTATTGGGATATTTGCCTACCTTGGTATTTCGGTTGCAAACGTTTCACTACTAAACAAGGTAACATCATCAGTGCGTAAGTGTTTCAACATATTGGTTTGAGCGTGAGGTTTACTGACGTGTGGTGGATTCCCGCTCTTATCCATCGGAGTAAGTTGACCTCCTGACCTGAATTCTGGTTGGTCACTTCCTGTTGTTTTGACCTGAGTTACCATTGATTGCGTTTTGTTGCACTTGGACTTTGGTCCGGTTGATCATTTCCTAGACCTCTCGAAGTGGAATCTGGTTGACTGCTTCCGGCTTCTGTTGAACTTTCACTTTGAGTACTAGTTGGTCTTTGCCCCTTTACTGGTTGGTCCACTTCGTTTTTGGAGTTCGATCTGATTGATCGTCCATTGTCCCGTTTTGATCACTCATCCGATCCGTTCTTGTTTGACGGCATTTCGACATGGCGGCGTTTACATTCACTTAAGTCCTTGGTCCGCATTGACTCGTAGATATTCTCCAGTTCGATGTTTGTTTATTGACTCACCTAATGAGTACAAGGCTTCCAGAAATTTTCTTGTGTCTGGTGTTTACTTATATGCAGTGCTCAGCTTGAAGGTGTGTCCAGTTTGATCCTCATGGATGGATGTCAGAGAAAGTTAATCGTGTCTTTCGATGTTCATTTCGTGTTCATGAGTTCGTGTTGATAATGTCCTCCCTGTTGGTCTGACTTAATATTGTTCGCAAATATTGCATTGGATTTTGTGTGCAACGTTTTTTCTATCGGCTGGTTTGAGTTGTTTCTTTGGTTTTTAAGGAACTCTTCGTAACGTTGTTGTTTGCTTGTGCGCCAGCGTGATGCCGAGTGCTCTCAGAAGTCTTGCAGTCATTTCTGATATGGTTTTGATTTATGGCAGTGCAATTCGTTCCGTTGATCGTTCCGTAGCGCTTGAGACTCTCGTTCGGGAACAAACTCCGTCGGATGAAATTTCTTGGATATCCGTCGCGAAGAAATACTCGGTACAAGTACTCTTTCTCTTTTCTTCGGGGCTCTGCAACATTGCAGCGTTTTTCAGCTCTTTTGAACAGAGCTCAAATATAGCTCTTTTCACGCCAGGCTGGATGGTTGGTGTGGAAGCTGAGGAGTTGATCCGTGTGTGTTTCTTCCCGGTAAACTGAGGTCTTTGATGTTCCATCAGGTTTGTGGCTGATTAGTGCATTCAGGAACAGCAGCCGGTTGTTGGTTTCACTTTCCGTGGTAAACCTACCATCGTTGAAAACGTTGCTGAGTAGTTTCTACTTGTCTTCTGTCATTGAGCGATGGAAGTAATTAACGCTGTGATACCAAATAAAACCGCTGTCTCGTCTTCCTCTATCCTAACTTTTCTCAGTTTGTTCAAGAATTGCAGAACATTGCTAATGGACTGTTCTGATCCGTCGATGAGATATCGTATTCACTTCAAGTCTTCGGTCAAATTGTATGTCGGTAGGGATGCATTGGTGGTAGTGGGACACTGTTGTATATTTTTGGCTGCCCGTAAAACTGAGCGGTGATTGCATCATTCGGCTGCATTTTCCAGCTTGTTTGCTTATTTCGTACGTATCTTCCAGTTTCTTTAGTATGGGGTAGATTTCATTGGCTAGTTTTGTGGTGAGATCAGCATTGATTAGGCGGTAAATGACCGTATCATTGAGCAGTTGTTCTGCTTTCTACACATAGTCTGTTTTGTCCATAATGACCGTCATCTGTCCTTTGTCAGCTAGTAGAGTGGTAATGTTATCATCTATTTTGAGGTTGTTTAGTGCTCGTTGTTGGCCTTTGGTGAGATTATTGGACTGCCTGATGCGGGTCATGACTGGGACCGTAGTTTACCAGACTTTTTGTTGCTGTGCATCTTCTGATAGGCCGTTGGATTTCATTGTGTGCTCCTAGTTGGCCAAGTAGTCTTTGTTTGTTGCATCTCTCGTGTTGAAATTGAGTCCTTTGACAAGGACATCTTACTCGTCGTTGGATAGCGTGCGGCTTGATGAGTTTTTAATCCATGTATATTTGCTATTGTTGACATTCTTATTCGCCATTTCGGATAGCTTTTTCTCTAGCGCTATTCTTTTCTTATTCTCAGCTTTTGCGACTCTGTCCAATCGTTATTTTCAGTTTTTGCAACTGCTTTTCATCTACAAACTGTTCAGTCTTGTCTTTTGGTTATCATGTTGTTCTCATATTTCCGTAGCTGGGTAGTTGTCATCTACCCGGCTTCGGTCTTTGTGATCACTCAAATCACTAGCTAGAAAATTCATCCGGGGTGGTAAAATGCGGCACTCAATGACCTACCTGCATTCGTTACATTTCTCTTTCTTTCGTCTGCCCTTCATCTAGCCTATTTTAGCACATTTTTATTTTGTCCTTTCAAGTCATCATTGTGGCGAGTGGTTGCTCGACACACGGTACCTTATCATCAAACCGTTGTAATTGAATGTATGATTTAATCGTTCATTTTACATGGTCTAAGTGTAAACTGTTTCTGAGCTCTGTCTCTGTCATCCTAGAGCCTTTGATGGTCGTTGAGGAGTTCATCGTGAGGTGAATAAGCCATCTCAAGCTGACTGAATTACTCCTCAAAGTACTCATTTTATCAGTAAAGTTACTGCGATGAGAGGTAAATTCGGGAACCATCCTTCTCCCTTATTGACCCTCCAACACTCTGTCGATGATCAGTGCACTCATGAATGGATAAAAATTGCATTCGGCTATTCTATGGTAAAAAATACCTTTCGCATCTCTTTCAGTCCCCTGGAATTAAAAAACTTCACAACTCATACGCAGGCTGCTCGTAATTCTGCGTTTTATGGCATGGTAGTCTCCGTATCGAGAGTCGAGGGATCAGTCGACGTTTGTTCAGAAATTCTGCGTAATCAGTAGAAATTCTGTTCTGCAGTACTGCTTTAAATAAACCTCTTCACAATAGGTTTGCACATGTCTGATGCACGTTTGTATCATTACACACTGCTGTGACTCGGTCAGTTTAAGTGTCCACTGCTAGGTGAACGTTTCGTATGTCGTTGTCGCTCCACTTCGAAGCAGGTGATCCTTGAGCGAATGATAAACCAAAGCGGTCACGAATAATGACTCAATCTGCTTCATGGCGGCTACTCCATTGTTTGATGGAGTGATGCCTCAGATCGCTGACGACGATACGATCGGTTTATGACTATGACTGGGTAGCATCGGGTGGTCTCCACGCGACGCATTAACGTCGTTTGTGCGGAAATGCGCAACTCGGTATTTAAAGTCCGTGAGATGTGCATAATTGTAATGGCCGATCATCGTTATAAGTGCATCGGTCACACAAATCAAACATACGGCTAGGCAGTTCTCTTCTGGAGTAAGACACCCAAGTTGTCCGTTAATATTACTAACAAGCACAACAGTGTCGGAGCGTTAACTTTATCTCAGAAGGTCAAAAAGTGTATCATACAATGCGCTGTTGACAGCATCTGAACTATTCTTGGAATCGAAAGCCTGATTTGCGAAATAACAGGAGATATGGTTTTCTCAGGGGAGACTACCTGTAGCCAATGACTCACCTTGCAATAAAGTTTACCAAGCTCGAGGGCGTAGTGATATCTGCTTCTGTTCACTGCTGTGCGCATTGGATATATTGAGAGGTACCTCAGACTTTTGAATGATACCGAAAGTGCTTCGATCGTGTTTGATAATATGCTGGTGGTCACTGTCAACCGTTGAGCGATCAGAATGCTCATTAAAATTAGCTGTTGGACTTAACATTCGTCGTGACAGTTAATCTTGCAAGATTAAGTGGGATGTCGGTAGAAAGCTCTTCTGTGGCTACCGATCGTTAAGCTTGGCTAACGGTTAAAGTTAGTGAGCTCAAGACCGCTTTTATTCTCGGTAACATCAACACATCCGTGTTGGCATCTATTCTAATTACCAACTCAAGGCTTCTGTCTATTAACAAAGTTTTTAGCAAGATAGGCGGCACATTCATCCGCAAGAAGTTGAGAAGGTTAAACCGCTGGCGGGAACAGTGTAGACCAACTTAGCTGCCCTCTTGTTTCTGCTGTTTTGTCACAAACCTGTACTATAGTGTTCTGGTCGGTAGATTTAGGACCACTCACTAAAACCGAGGTTTGCAACGGCACTTTAGCTTTCAAACATATTATGGCTATTGACGCAGATTACTTTTAAAGAGGATGGTGTGACATTGACTCGGTTGTTTCCATTTATCTCGACGGCCGAAGTCATCCCTATGTGCTGCGACATTCGATACCAATCAGCATATCTGCGATAGAGGTCAGGAGCCCTTTCAGAAACCACAGATGAATTAGTTCTCCCCAGCTTTGTCTGACATCCATTTTACTTCGACGATTCATCACAGCCAGGACGACAGACCGTACGGAAGGATGATCAAGGCTCCGTCGCTATTGAGGATGTATTGGTCACATTTTCACGTCACCCCCGGATTCTATAGTAACGTTGTATGTACCGCCGGTCGACGCTTACTATTCTCCTCGATTTTTAAAAGTGTGCTCGATTCAGTCTGTCGATCTGCAATTTTAGATTCGCTCAAAAACGGGTGTCCCTGGCAAGTATGTGATTATACTGTCGACGCTTTATTGCCGTGCTTCAGCTCAGGTTAGAGTCTGCGGTGAACTCCGTATGTCAAGGCTGTCCATCCTTATTCTTTGATTCTGCCTTAGACGAAATGATGAGTGACTAGTTGCGTCACCCACACGTTGCCGGTGCTGACTGTTGAAAAACTAGGCAGTCGTTATTTTGTTGACAATGTATTGCTGGTTGACAGTTTTCAGTAGCACAAATGATGTTGGGTACTCTCTCGTTCTTCTCCAAACGCTTCTGACTGGTTTGCAGCCCCAAAGTTGTTCTGTTGCGATTACCCAGATTTAGTGTTAGACAGTGTGGTTGTAGAGGTTGTTGATCGTTTTGTAACACGTCATTAGCGGTAGAGGTATTGGGAAGGACATGAAAGCTTGCACCTTCAAAGCTAGGGCGGTGCTCGCCAGTCTTTTACATCTCCAGCGGCAGTGGCATCCACTGAGGTTTAAGTTTTGTGCGGATAATTCGACTGTGATGGTCGTGTCACGTTACAGTTGCCAAACTTGTCCAGTCAGAGTATATTTAAGCATCCTTCAGCTATTCGGCCGTCGATGTCTGCCCTCGATCGCTCACATCGGCGATACCAACGGGCAAATACCGATACTGATAGGTAGCGGGTTTTTGACATTGAGTATCACATGAGTTCATTCGCTCACTCCAGGTATGCACTGACTTGGATAATCGGATCGTATACTGCGGATGCCAAGCAGTCGTCTACCACAGCGAGAATTCTTTGGCGATACGCCAGCGGACTCATTTATTGCGGACTGATGGTTTGGTGTAGAACAGTGAAGTCAGTTGTTAATCTGTCAACCGCTGTTTACCTCCTCGTATGCAACCCTCGCCAATTACATAATCGGTTGATAATGCGTCGGAACGAATGACCTCTAACGGGGCTCATTTTTGTGTGTCTTAGTTGTTAAGCTGAGTTTTCTATGAATTAAATGTGAATGCTGTCTTGAGGCAGTGAAAACTGTAAAGAAACTGTTCTCATGATGGCGCCTGATTTCCACTTATAATTCGACTATTCGTTTGTCGTGTGTAGGCACCTTGCTGTTAAATATCTATATGCATGGAGTTGGTTTTTTAGTTAAGGCTTTGTTTGCATCATTGTGTAAGAGTTATGAATAAGTGAGAAACACTAATATATTGCTGTCTTTGATTGGTGCTTCGACTAAACATAAGGGCCGCTTCTATAAATTTGCAGTTAAAAGAATTTTACATTAGTCTAACGTAATATGATTGCTAAGACTGAAGGATATGGAGGGTGTTTACTTTCGCTGTTTGCGATCAGTGTGTAAGCAGTCCCGGTGTTAGAAGACGACTGAGAACGAAAGCGTGCGGTTCGCAAGGAAACCATGGTTGTCATAGGTAGTGGTGACATAACTATATGGCGTTGCGATGTGTGTGGCCGCTTTAGATACGTAGGTCTCCATTGCACTCACAGTTCACCGTCGGCAAAGAGACGACGAGTACGTTAGGCTCAGGTAGGTCATCAGTATATGCGTTCCATTCCGTTCTGTCTCTGTTAATGGTATTGCACAGACCAATACCACGTCCGTTTGGCAATTAATCCGCTCCTCTTTTCAGAAGCTTGAGTGTCTGTTGTCTTCTACCCATTCTTTTCTTCAGCTTTGTTCGTGTATTGTATGATGACTGGTTTGCCCGTTCCTTTCGTAGTCCAGTCCGAATTTAGTTTTTCATTCCTATCCTCTCTAGAATGCACTAACATGCACTCCTATACTGAACTGCTTCTTGTACTACATTTTACATATCTTCTCAATTTAGATTTTGTCATTGCAGTCTTTCTCTCTCTGTCTATTTTCAGAGAGCCAAAGGTTTCTTTTTCATGCTAGCCAATCAATGGGCTAACTAGCATTGGCCAGCTGGGTAGAAAAGCCTCACACATACGCTTCCTGGTCTTATTCCTCCGAGTATACACTGTGTATGTGGTATGTGGATGGAAGCACAAGCGATGCAGCTTACGCAACTTGCGATGATGATTAAGCGCAGGCGTCCTTTGGCTTCGGTCATTGTGACAGGCTAATCCGTTTCGGATGCCGCCAGCCATGCTAGAAGATGAGCTTTTGTCTAGGTGGGTCCGTCAAACTTACTGCTTCCAGTCCTAACACCATATAAGTTAATTGCTTAAGCTACCTATTGAGAATGCGGACCCGTCGATTATCACGCCGTGCATCGGTTGATTAACCACTACTTCAGTGATGTAGAATACGAGGTAGCCAGTCGACAATTTCGCAGGGGAATGAAAACAGTCAGCTACTAATTTGTGGACTAACTCTTGTCTGTCTCTCGCGCTGGGATCGGAGTGGTCCAGTTATACGGGTATGCAATTTTCTGCCTTGCTGTCAACGGAGTTGACAACCCATCTGTGTTCACAAGCAGCTTGTTTTGGCATTTCAGTTGTCTTGGCAAGTAGATGATTAACCGAACTAAACACATTCGGACAGCTACTACAACTTAATTCGGTATCAGTTGGTTGGTTGTTTCGTGTGTGATTATGTCTCTAAATCCCTCTGACTATTTCGGTGTGTCCCTCGTGGTCAAGTTAAATGTATGTGTGCGTTCAGGTTGTGTGAAATGCTGTGCCGGTCCTCATGATTGCACAAATCGTTGGTTAGAAATGCTATGCTGTATGGCTATTTACCACAGTCAACAGCATAATGCGTTCGTACTATTTCGGGTTCAACCGCTCAGGCTAGTTTCGTCGATGTTAATCTCTTTTAGTTTCTTCCCTCTAGGTTGTCACGCATCACTATTGTGGTAGGCGGCAGTCCAGTCCTCAGTGCCCTGTGGCTGTTGTGAATGAACAAATGTACCGGCTAACACCATATGATTGGTGTCTTTCGTTTTTTCTGCCAAAATTATCAGAATGGGCCTGTTTTTAGTAGTATCCCGTATTGTTCTTATGTTCCGATTGACCCACAAGTTTTACAGGAACGTGTCTGAAACATCCATTTTACTGCGACGTGAGATTTTTTAGTCGAATGACGTGGTAACTGTTTATTACGTTCGGTTTCGAATGTAGTCATTCTGGGTGTAATTTGTAACGGGTAAACTAGTACGTAGTGGACTACTTGACAGAGGCAGCGCCGTCATATAGAGACGTTGTATTGTGTGTTTATATCAATTGTACTTGCACTACCGTATGGCGAAGTGGACTCATACATCTTGTGGTGAAAATTTACAGCCTGTTTAGCAGATTATGTTCGGATACAGGTCTTTTGAAATACTTCGATGAAGAATGAGCTCTGTTGCTCTCCATCTTTTTGTTTTGCACTAAATCTAAAACATCCCTAGAAGCTTTGTTATCTTCATTTATCATATTATTATTGATTTCTGAGCCCGCCCAGATACAAACAACACACTGCTCGAGTCTTCAAAGTTCAATTCATGGATCAATGTATTCTTATATTCTAGTTTATATTATGGTTAACCGTTCGCATCTACTTGTGAGTAGTTCAAGTAACAAACGTTAAACTCTTGTCGCAGGGTTTAACATTTTACACCAGTCAACGTTCGGAACCGCCTTCAAAAATCAATTGACGTGATCTGTGCGCCAGCGTTTGCTTCGTTAACGATCTCTAACAAGAGCGGAACTCGTATTGAGCGGTTCTTTTCCAACAGAAGTTCAATTTGAACTGTAGATGTTGCAATCCTGTCACTTAACTCGTGAGAAAAGAACGTCAACTTCTCCCGAAAGGCTTCTTACTGTTCACGTCCCATGAAATATTTATTCGTTGGTCTTCATCGTTTTGTACTACGTGCAATTTGTTAATTAAAAACGACAGTTTGTTGTTGCTGTACGCAGTTTGTACAAAATTTGCTAGTTTTACGTTGGCGACTGATGAGAGTAAATCAAAATGTTAACATCTCGCGATATATGTCTTCTCTCTGTTTTGACTAAGTTTGTTTCGTGTTTGGTAACACAATCACTAGCTGTTTCCCGCTGTTTAGCCACCCGTCTTAAACTGATTGAGTATCTATGTTGTGGTAATATGTCCAAGGTTGGTGTTGGTCTCAGTGGTGCATGTAAAGTTTGTATGCATGCGTCTTCTCACTTGAGTTATGTTCATGTATACTATGGTTCAGGTTGCCGTTGATTCCTATAGTACTAGAGTGTTCTCGGTTTTGTCGTAAGTAGAGACGTGTGGCAAACAAGGTTATTTTTGGTGCTTCGTCAGCAGGCTAAATACAAAACACACTTATAGGTTCGTAGGGGGGTGGTAGATACCACAAGTGTTGAGTAAAAAAGAGTAAACACATATCAACTTATTCTGATTCATAATGTCTAGTTACATTGCATCAGTCACTCGGGTTGTAAAAGTTTGTGAAGAAGTCGGCACGCTTGCATAATTATTCTGTTTGGTGTATGGGTGCGTGGGCGTGGTCCAATGTTTCCACTAGACGTTTTCCTGAGCATGAGGAGGGTGAGTGTTAGCGAATTGTTATTGCTTCTGTACTTGCTAGTGAACGACCTCCGACATGATGACACATTGGTTAATGCACCCGAATGTTTAGAATAGACTAACATGTGTTGAATATCACAATGACAACAACCTTGCGTCTAAAGAGGCTGAAATTATTACGTTTCGGTGTGACCCATGAGTTTCCAGTTGCTGACTGGCTTCTATGCCCTCGTGCTTGTCATTGGTTCATCTAGCATGTTTTCTAACGTTACAGTTGAGTACGGAGCACAGTTTGCCCGTATAGGCCGAGGGGGGGTTGTAACTACTTGAGTTCTTTTCACGTTGAATTACGGCGCAAACTTCATTTGCAATAAATACTAGAAGTTTTAAGCACTGTTGACTTAGTTCTAACTTTTGTCTGTTGCCAGTAATTCATTTAATTATTTTTCTTTCTCCAGAAGTCGCCTTAAAATAACTTTATTAAGTGCTCCACCTATGTCTACATTACAGCTCAGTTCTTTCTCAGTGGTTACACATATACTTCAGTCCGTTTATCTATTGCAGTACAAAACTACTAGCATTTGCTCGCAGCCTTTGCATTCAATGGACGTTTTGCATGCGCTCATGGAATTGTTTGTGAGTTCGGTGTTCATTTACGTTTGGTCCGGTTTAGTCTACAAACAGTCGGTAGCCGAATTTGGAGAATTCTAATGACTCAGATTTGCTGATGCGTAACAGTAACTTCCGTTTAGTACGCAGACTGATAATTCATTGCCGCTTTTTTTTTACAACGACCCTTTTTGTTAGAAGGTAAGAAGTTTGTGTCAAATACTTGGTGATAAAGCGGCAGTTCTTCTACTATCTGAGTCACCCGCCTTTCAATGCGCAACTCTATTCGGTGTCACTCTACCAATTCCTTTCAGGCTCTGTGTTGTGCCACAGTCATAGATCATTTCACTTGTAGTCATTTCATACAAGGATAGGTGTCATCCTAAGGGAGTCATCATCATAGCTGCCATGAGTCTGACGAAAAGTTACTGTGGTTCAGAATGCCGCTCACCTCAACAATGACGTGGAGTATCCTAGAAGAAAACGCTACTAAGAAGTTTGAAAACTGATAAAAGAAGACTAAGCGGATAAACTAGAAATGGTATGGGTACAGGTAAGCCATTGACTGTGACACATTACCATCTCGGATAGCGTCTGTAACCAGCAGTTCGAATGATCAAGAGGACTAGCCAGGCAGGCGACACCTATCCCCTTTGCTCAGTGGAGCAGTCAGTCTTCATATTTCGCGATCACATTGTTGCCTGATCACCATGTAGTTTCACCCAACTGTTGGTGGCTTCAGTATATAATGTTCGGTACGGTTGACGATCAGCTGGCACACGGAGTACGTGACCCAACCATCGCAAGCTATGCACCGTGAGTAGTTGACCAATTGATCGCGCATCCTGAGCGTTATGGAATACGCTTCGGCGAACGGCCACATTGCTAGCGTGATCAATCCACTTGATGTGGGCCAGTTGGCGAAGACAACGATGGTCAAACACAGCAAGCCTGTTGATATCTTTCTTGCAAACAGGCCACGTTTGTGAACCATAGAGCAAGACAGAACGTACACAAGCACTATATACTCTTCATATAAGTGATAAACGGACGTTTTTCCCATGCCAGAGATGACGGAATTTAGCAGAGGCAATTCGTGTCTTTGCTGTCCTTGCTGATATCTCATCAGCAATATTACAGGCTGATGAGATAGTGCTACCCAAGTATGTGAAACTGTTCACAGTCTGAAGCAGGTTACTTGCAATAAAGAAAGTAGGAGTGGGAATGCCCCAGTCTTGAAGCAGCACTTTGAAGGTGCGAAGTGCATTCCATACAAACCAGCCCGGTCACTCACTTTGTTCAGCATGGTCTGCATGTCTTCGGTAGAGGGTCAAAGTAAGACACTGTCGTCCTCATACTCCAGATCGGTCAGTCTAGTGCCAGGAAGAACCTGAACACGATGTTCACTAGATTCTTCCGACGCACCCTCGAAAATTTCGCCCTTGACAAAATTGATCGGGAAGGGAGAAATCGGACACCCCTGACGAACACCACTAGAAGTGCTGAACGCTCGAGACGGTTGTCCATAAAATCTCACCCTGCTTGCAGAGTGAGCATACAGTGATCTCAGTGATCTCTCTTATTTCCCTGGTACTCCCTTGGGAAGAAGACAGTTCTAGAGGACGTTACCAGCAACTGAATCGAAAGCAGCCTTCTGGTCCACAAAGACCACGGCTGTCTGTAAGAGTGCCGAGGTTTCAAAATCCGTCGCAAGATAAAAATGTGATCAACACACCCCTGGTCGGATCGGAATCCTGCCTGTTCTTCATATATCAATCCTGATATCAACCTCTCCCCGTCATCCTCGAAAAGAGAAGGCGAGAGGAGATCTGGTCCAGGAGCCTTATTGCGCTTCAATAACTTAAGCTCCAGAGCCACTTCTGCTTCCGACGGAGGACCGTCTGGAACGCAGTAACTGACTATTCGAGTCTCGTCGTCCACATGGTTTGATTGAGGCCAAGTGAACTGCTTTTCAAGAGAGTGTACCTGCCGACGATTTACTTACGTCGAACACTACCATCTCTACTCTTAATTCGCATTCCGTCCAGCCATTTTTTGACTCGATGTTGTTTATGCACTGTATCATCAGGCCTGAAATGATGCGTATGTCGAACAAAAGGTTTGAACTACATGTCGATAGTAGTATAATAACATTAACGACCAGACATCAATGGTTTCTCAAAGTGACTAAGAGAAAACGTGCGGATATCCATCGATAGAGCTTCTGTTAACTTCGAACAGAAATATCCATCTGTTAAATACTACTATCCTCCATCTTGGTTGGCTTGTGTGTTTGAAGAAGATGACCGTTGATTTGTGAACACTTGATTTCTAATGTATTTTGCTTGATATTAATTGTTTGTTTTATGGTATATCACCAAAAGTGATCGCACATCGTTGGAATTTGGAGCAAACCGGCGGTCTCTGTCGCATTTTTTTGAAATGGCTCATGTTGGTGATCGCTGTAGGAGAGAATATTGTGTCAGCTGTTAAACCGAGTTGGATTTGACGGTTTGATTTTACACAGCATCGTACATTTTTAGAGCCATTTTTATTCTATGATCGGCTGTCATCGTTTAATTGATTGTGAACAAAGTAATGAGCCTGATAGTGAAACCTCGAAATATTGTGTTCGTCATGTTGTCGTTTTGGTGAGCCTATAGGAATAGTACGACGATTTTTGGCTGCTCTCTTGCACTGCTTACAGTCAAATAGGCACGCATTTAGTCTAACTCAGACGAACCTTAAAACTGGATTTACTAACCAAGATGGTTTGTGTTAACTTTATCTGTTTACTAATCCGAAGGTGATGGTTTGTACTAATCCAGCACTCTTCGAATCGAAGAACCTTGTTAACTGCCGACAAGAAACTACAACTTACATGCGCACGCAAATATTTATGCGTCTCACCAGACGATTGTATTTGTGTGAGTCGCTGTTTGTCCCAACGGTTATTGGGACTATTCTTGAAGGAATGGTTTTACTAAGCTGAATACTTGAGATAGATGAGCTAGTAATCGTGTTCATGCGATCATCCTTTTGAATGCGACATGCAGTCGTGTCGGACGGTAATTGGGGTTATCACTTTGTACCCAACTAAGAAGATGGCATTTGTCTACCATATGTGACAATATATTCAGGATTTTTTCTTTCGTGACTACGTTTTTCCTGATTATGAATTGGTGGTTTCGGTGATTTGTGCCCTGTATTCGGTTGGTGTACGAACCATGTGACTCACCTATCACAAACTGCATTTTCATTGCTCCACCAGTGTGTGTACTAGCAAGTAGCAGAGTTGTTCACAAACCGTCCTTGATATAGAATCAGTGGGAACAGCCGAAAAATAGAAAGACAAAATCCGTAAATTGCCTCAAGCAGTTTCCCGAAGTGCTCATATACTGATAGTATCTCACAACTGAACTTTGTTATTGTTGCTTAACCGTATGTATAATTACATTGTACATAATTCTGATTCCATTACAGCTCCGTCGGCCCACTGGCTATGTTGATGCTACTGCGTGGAAAGTAGCTCTGGGCTTGAGCTGCGTACATTTGTGATTAGTGTTGTGTATATCAAATTACTGTATCTGGCCTCGCGATAAGTAAATATTCTAAGATGGATTCTTACACTTTTAAAAATGGTCACATTCACCCAATTTAGCAAGCTGTGGAGGATCGCGTGGAACATCTTAGTAATTAGTGTGTTACACTTAAATACATGAAGGAATACACGAAAACACAGCATTTACTCACGGTATTGGTAACGGTACTTACGCCTTGGTTAAATGTCTAGCGTTTCCCGGTTCGTGTATTCTGTTTCCATGGGTTTCCGTGAAGCATTCGATACTTAAGTGTAATCAGCCTGTCAAAACTGAATTTTCGCGAACGGTCAATAGGAAGGAAAATGGGAATTTTCATGGACTTATATTTAACATCAAATTTAAGCTGCACGATGCAATTTAGGTTACGGCCTACAAATTCACCTAAGAGATCGATTAATTGCTGAAATCTTTGCCCTTGGTTTTCGACAAGAATGATTACCAGGAGATGAGCCATTCTTGTAATCCGCTCGAATCCTGTATGAGTAATTTGAGGCTGCTGTTGTGTTATGTAATGTCAACAATGATAGAAAGGAGGCGCGTCACCAGCACGAACAAGTTGAACTACGTTCTGCTAACCATAATTCATGCAGTTACAAGTATTCTTGTGTCCATTTCTCAATTCTAATAGCCTTAAGTCTGATAAGATAGACCGCATTCAAGCCCTCTGGCTTAGTTCAAAGACGTACTTAGTTCATATTTCTTCAGGAAAACAGTCTCATCTGACTTGCAATTAATTACTGTCGCTGTAAATCTTACTGATTCTAAGCGCCGTATAACTCAATCACGTTATTAACGGTTGTCCGAAACATCCCTTCATTATTGACACAAGTAGTGTTGGGTCTTCTGTGATTAATTGGATGAAGGAACTTAAACCTTCTGTTGATTTGAAGTTCACGTATATCTTTAATAAAGGTGTTAATTGGTGTGATCCGTCTGTTCTTGACAATTGTGAACTCTCACAAATTTACCGTTCATTACTTATTCGTGTCCATTATTTGTTATTGATTCTTGTCTGGCTGTCATTGGCCTTGAATGTATGAAAGATTTGACACTTTTATACATTGTCGGCTGAATCTTTTGAGTCCAGAACTCGCAAACTTATTTCACAACGTTTGTAGTGTCAAGCGAACCGATACGACCGGTCGAGAATAACGCAGTAAGCAAGTAAAAGATATACTGCCGGTAGAAAAGGTTGACACGCAAGAAAGCATACAGTAAGGCAAAACGGTAGTACAGTGGTACGATCAGCGAGCGCACGGCATGAACCGTACGTTTGAATGCACGGGGCACCTGTTCATGTACACAAGAATCCTCGCTGCAAAAAAACAGATCACAATCGAAACTCACATACAGTGAGTAATAAATAAACAGCATTGCTATATGTTCAAGGCTTCCAGTGGTATACGATTTAAAGCGGACTGAACGTATTATGTGCGCTCATTTTCATGAAGCGTCGCATAATCATGTGATCTTCGTGAATTTGTACGTACACCTTGCTTGAGTCTTCTAAATGGGTTGCTTCAGCCGTATCGCCGTTAAAACGTGACACTTGAACACCGTGTTTAGTGAATATCGGAGTTGTTTCAGCAAATTGTTGCTGCAAAGAGGCTGTGTGACAGAGAAATCGGAAAGGATATTCCGCCGATTTGTTGATTCGAATTTGTTCTAACATCGGAGTCACAGTGCGCGTCAACCCTTTGAGCCGGTGTGCATGTGTGTTGTTCACACGAGCATTGATTAACTGCTCGTTCTGCCGCATCAGTATGTATGTGCATCATTTCATGCTGACCAATAATTGTAGCAGAAAGTTGTGCGTGTGGCTGTCATGGATTGTTGTTACCGTTTCTCGCCTGTTGGACCGATTTCGTTGAGTGATGATTCATCCGATCGCTCTTGTTGTCCGTGATCCATCGATTGTGGGTTTTGGTTGTATCTCATCAGTACGTCGAAGTATTCCACTGGGTGTAAAAAATAATTGCGCTTTCAACTTGGTCATTCATTACGAGATAATCACTTTGTCATGACGTTCTTTGTGCATGTTGGCTCATGTTCTCGTTTTCACTCTGTATCTACGCTTGCATGTAATGGTTGGTTGTACATAGTCTGCTTGTTACATTTTACGGCCTGCTTCACTGCTTTTTCGATACAGTATAGGTATTTTTCGAAAATTCTTCTTGACACTGTTTGTTAACTATGATGAACACTCCATGTAAACTTTTCAAGTCAGTTTTTCCACCTTTCGGATCAACTATTTCCTTAACAGTCACTGTCAATCGAGAAGGTGTTTCAATATATCAGGACAATAGTGCACCTGGTTCTGCCAAAAGTATTCATGATGGTAAACTGCTTGCTTTACTTGAAGGACTGCACACAATTTTACTACCATTCCTGACAGATGTCTTTGTACTGAAGCATTTTTCTCTCTGGGATATTTGGTTGTCGATATCAAGTTTCGACTTAATCTTCAGTGCCCCCACTCCGAAGACTTTTGATGAGTTGCTTTCAGTTATGGGTTCACTCCAACGTTAATGCTGATCTATTTCAAATTTACTTTAAACTAAAACCACTTTCCTGACCACTGTCAAGCAGGTTTATGTGGATTGATACCCATGAGATCGTAATGCATCGCTTACTAAACTTTTCCACTGTAGCTGCTGTCCTACAACCATTTTTATCCTGTTGTGTCATCTGGTGTTATTAGGAACGCGTCCCCTACAAGGTCTGGCGCTGTTCTGGAGTCATCATCATCATAGACAGCAATACATCAGTGGTTCATACAGATGCTTAACTGCTACACAACCACGAAGGAAGAGAAAAAGCAAGCCCTGTATAGGAAAATAGGAGAAAAAAGTGAGGGAAGAGGGGACCTAACCACTAAAAATAGCTACTTGTATATTCAAACACAACATCAAGGTGCTTACACTATGCAAATAAACAATCGAGCTGTAGATGAAAGTAAGACGTCGTCAGCAAGACAGTTTCCTGGAGTAAGTTATACATTCAGTTTTGTGTACTTCAGGGTCTCTTGGTGCCACATCGCACGACAGTGCTCAAGTTCGCTGTTTTCTGGGCTGTGGCTGGCTTTCACAAGACTCCTGTGGTTCTCACTCTACAATTATATATGACTATGGGGCACAGACGTTTATTTGCCATCTTAGTAAATTTCTCGCCAACTCCTGGACAGATATAATTTTGCGGTGTCATTACAGGATACACCTTTGCCATCGATTATGCAAGCACGACTGTTCCTCTTTTCCATGTACTCTTGCTGTGCAGATTTTCTGTTTACTCCGTTCCTGAAGATTTTTGACAGAGGAGTTCCCTGTGCATTAGTTACCAACGACGTCAGTCGTTTTATCGTTTAAAAACTGATTGAGTGAATTGGGGTTCCGGCGTCTGTTGACTGCACCCAAGCACCCTTAATCAAACATGGTGGCTGAGAAACTCGTATGTTAACTCATCCACTTCTGTTGAGCCCGATAATGCCGTTAATATTTTTTTGACGGGATATAGAAATGCAGATCATACGATAGCGGGAGAAAGCCTACTTATTGTATTTACTCAGTGTGAATTTGTTTTTGTTTTATTCAGTTAACGAATTTGGACATTCCAGTTGTATAGTAGTGAGCAACCGTGGTAATCGTTTTTGCTAACTACTTGATTTCGATTGTGATTCTGTACACCACACACATGCAGATCAAATTCCGTGTAATTCTCATGACACTGACATTACGTGATGTAACAGTAAAATCACTGTTTCTAACTTTGTTTTATGTTTGTATTTAGTTATTGAAGAATTACCAGCAATTTAGCCGGTTCAGACGGAAACTTTCTGAGGAAGAAGCATAGTTAACCACGTCAATGACGCACACCTTGTGAGATGTAGTTGGTGTAGTGATTGTAACCAATAGCTGGATTTTGTGTTGTTTAACTGCGTGGATAATTACGCTATACATAATTCTGACTACGTTACAGTTTCGTTGCCCCACTTATGTGTAGAAATTAGCTCTGGGTTTTTGCTTAGCATGCTCGTTATTACTGTAGCATATTTTAAGCTAAATTCTACCAGTCCGATCGCGAGAAATGTTGCACCCGTATAACAGCTCAAAGAGTGCGAGCCAGAAGTTATACGTAGAAGTCAGTGCATTGTTAACGTCGAATGCAGAAGCTGAATTGCTCATCTAAAATATGGCACTAGTTTATGTGCTTCTACTGATCATCAGGTTTACATAGAATAACCTGAGTAGAATTGACAAATGAAAATGTCCTAATGTAGTTGAGAGTTTTGAAGAAATTACACTTTCTTTGAGCGTCAATCTAATCACAGGCGCTTCTTAAACAAGAAATTTCCTAAATCACGTAGTGCAGTGGAGATGAGCGATCGTATTATACTACTCATACCGCGGCTATTCAGTAGCAGGTGCAGAGCATATTTTTTGACATGGTAAAAGCCACAGGAAAAATGCAAGAAGGATTATCAAAGTGCAGCATCGCCCATAATGGTCCATGCTATTTAATGGGACGGAGCACTAACGTCTGTAGCAGCCGAGACGGTCTGAGACCGAATACCGCGTCCAAATGAGTG
>LUCH01003507.1:2414-22343 GCA_013368495.1 Paragonimus heterotremus
TGGATATATAATAGGACAAACATGAAACCTGCCGACAATAAACGTAATAAGATGGAAAATAATCAGTTTACAACGTTTGGTTTACACATAAAAAAGAAGATAGTTTGCCTGTTCCACAGATTCAGTCCAAAAGATGAGATGTAACGTTAATTTACCTGTTACAAGGTCAGGTGAAGACAACGTGTAACATGCGGTCGAAACTAGCGAGCGCCTTTGTTTAAGTACAAATCCGTATGAACAGCGCACGTGAATAAAATGATGCGGTTTCGCGAGTGCGTTGTGAACCAAATGGTAGATGGGGTGTGAGTAATCAGTGGATAAACAGTAAACACTTGCAAGCAAGCTGTTTCAAATGGGACTCTGATAGCAAAAACGCGTACATAGGTTTATCCTGCTGGAGGCTGAATATTCTCCGGACCACATTCAAAAAGGTCATCAGAGAATGCGCAAAGTTTGAAGATTGGCATTATGTTTAATAATGTAAGGAAGCTGTCCAGGCTCTTTTGAAAACGCTGAATGCTGTTACCGGCTCTGACTTCAATCGAAAGTCTATTCCAAATATAGGAATATTTTACAATAAAGAAGTTAGATCGTATCTTTTTCCGAGATCACAGGGTTGGCAAAGTGGAACCCCTATTTCTGAGACCACGTGAGGAGTTGTGTTGGAAGTGAACGGCGAACACTTTGGCAATGGCGTCCGAGTGTATCAGTTTATACATAAGTGTAAGATTCAACTTTAGTCTTCGTAACCAAAGTGGATCAATACCAAGTGATTGACATCGTTCATTATAGGTGAGTGAGGAGGAATATCCTAATAGACTTTTGGTGGATGATCGTTGGAGATGGCAATAAATGAAGGTGCAATACTCAAGTTGATGTCGCGCACACAGTTTGTAAATAGCAAGCCTCGCACCCATGAGACCGAATGTCTTTTTGATTCAGCCTATTGGTCTTTTGGTTTTTGCTACCTGAAAGCCTACTTGTTCAGAGAAATTGAAGGAGCTTGAATACCATATTCTTAGATCTCGAACGGATGTAGCGGTGTCAATATGATGACCGTCTAGTGAGACCGACCCATTAGGTATTTGACAACCATATGTGATAATGTACGATTTGTTTGCTGAGAATGTCATGAGCCATGTTTTGCACCACGACTCCAATGATGCTAAGTCATGTGGTACATTTTGTAGACATGAGGCGAGGTTGCTGTGCTGGCGGAATGTGTAAACGATTTCGATATTGTCAGCAAACAGTAAAGATGTGCCATGCTTAATAACATCGCATACGTCATTTCTACAGATGAAAAAGAGCAGTGGTGCCAGAACGTTTCCTCTAACCACCTCACTAGTCGCTGGTTTTGGTGTTGAGCGGTGCTCTCCAGTTTTGACAGTTTGGGTTCGGCCTTCAAGATAGGACGAAATTCAGCTGTACAAGGGGTCTTGTATTCCAGGGAACGCTATTTTGATTAACAGGCGCTTATGGGGCACACGATCAAAAGCCCTTTGCATGTCAAGGAGGAGGACAATCACCGCATTTCCTGCACCCGCAGATACCGATATATGGTTCAAAAGTTCTAACTGACATATCATTCAAGAGCACCTACTGAGGTAACCGTGTGGTGAAAGATTCATTAGGTTTTGTGGCCTTGATGATTCGATGATGGACGTTTTTGCTATCCTTTCAAACATTCCTGAGCAGATTGGTGTGTGGTTTATTGGACGATAGGGACTGACTTCCTGCCTTGGGCCGCTTTTGTGACGGGGCATTATGATCGGCTTTTTCCACTGGGGAGGGAGGTTGCTGGATAGAAGTGATAGTATGATCAAATTTAGTAAGAGGATAGGTACATCCTCACCTCCCTGCTTGATAACGACTGGTGGGATACCATCTGGTTCAGGGTGGATCGCGGCAGCCAGCTGTGAGCGGATACTTCTAACATCAATCAAAATAATGCACAGAACTTTCGTTGTTTTTAACAGAATAACGGGCAATACTGTGCTCTCCACGCTAAACGTAACAGCAAAATGTGAGTTGAGGACTTCACACATTTCAAAAGGGTCATCGACGACCGTCTTGTCTTTGAGAGTTATAACATTTATATAACAGTCCCTCATGGAATTTCTACGTCTCATCAGTTACAACAATTTCATGCCATTTGCTCACTACAAGCAGCCAGCTTTTCTTCGTTCGCATAACGCATTCACGTTCTGTATTCTATGTGTTGAAACATACTACTGATTTGCACTACTATTGAGAATTTCAGTGTTCTATGCATCGACTTAAGGGATTTAAGTTTGCCAGTCTCTTTTGCAGTTAAGATTCTACCTTGTGCATACCAATCAATGCGTTTTGACTTTATAGGGGCCAGAATATCAATACCAAATGTAATGTGTTTGATAAATTCCCCGATTTCTACCTGGGGGTCTGGCGTCAGAAGGGACGTATTTCAACTGGATGATCCTAGTAAGGAGAAGAATATACCCCAATCGATATATTTGATCGGACGGTAGAATACAGTTGTTGGTTTCATAACTATATTAAAGTCAGACTGATACCTGACGATATTATGGTAACTTCCTGAAGATTGTTCCAGAACGGGTATCCTTACAGACGAGGTACCTGTGGTGAATGAGATTCAAAATATGTTTCTATCTGGTGGGCGCCAAGACATGTTGGCTCCATCCATTCATTTGAATGCATGAAAGAAAATCAGCCTGCCTTGCAGGAGCTGGGAATGAGGTCCAGGATGTATTAGACGTGTTGAAGTCACTGCTTATTAGTTTGTGTTCGCGAAACATGTTTGATACATGACTTGTCATCTCTACAAGGTCAGTCAAGTCACTACTAGTGGCATTAGGCGGTCGATAAATACATCAAACAATTAGGTCGCGAAAACCTGTAGAGACCAGTAACCACAACCAGCCCTCGATTTTATTAATACTAAGCTCGTCAAGTGTGTATGCGTGAAATTGCCCTTCTAGGTAAATAATGCATCCAACGCCTCGTCCGTTGGGACGATCTCTACAAAATATATTATATCCTATGAAGCTTGTTTGCATGTCCAAAATATCGGGGGAGCACCACGTCTCAGTGACGAGAATGATATGGGGATTGGACAGAAAGACAAAAGATCTAAAGATGTGCATCTTACTTATCAATGATCTTACGTTTATGAGTAATGAATAAGTGGAATTGATTCCCCGTTGAAGCGGTGTCTTGTCACCAAACACATATCGCCTTAAAAGCTGTGACACGTATAATGTGGTCCTGCTTTTTGAAGAACTCCTTTGTTACAAGTTCGTTTGTGAACTGCAATAACAGCGGACAACGTTTTTACTGTGCCTTCTTGCAAAGTCTTAAACAGTGACACTCGTGGTCTTCCATCCCACTAGCCTTGGGTAAGGTTTTTTCAACGGTCAACAAAGGTGTTCTGCCAGGCACGTTAAACACAACCACCACATTTGCACAGCGTATCCGTTTGTGCAGTTCAGTGACTATTGTGTCAGTAAACGTTCAAGCAGCTACGAGATCATTATGACTGGAAGTAGTGGCCTCAGAATGGATGCTAACTGAGGCATTTAGAATGCTATTTATCGGATCCAGCCGGTGCAAAATGTTAGTAATCCTTTCATGCTCACTGTATATTTTTGCTATTTCAGCCTCTAGGTCTGTAAATACATCGGTAATAGAAACTGAACGGAACTTAGTGTTGTTCTTTTCTTGTTTCCATTTTATTACCGAAAGTGTACGCCAATTGTTTTCTTGTCACTTAATTCTTTTTTCTTTTCTTTACATACAAGCCTATCACTTTTTTTTGTAGGTTACGGGTATCAGGCAGTAGAAGCCTGATAAGAGATCCTCACAATCGAAGCACGGGAAGTCGTCGCCTACCAGCGCAAAAAACTGGACTACCAGGCTGCTTGCTGCCACGTCTTATGAAGTGAACTGAACTGAATGACAGAGCGTGGATACAGCACTTCGACGCACCGACACGGCGTCGTCCTGGTTAGGTTCCCTACTTGCTCCACCTAATCGTCATTAATAAAAGCCGCCTGGCGAAAATGGTGATCATCAATCCACCACTTGGGCATAGTGACCACTACCTGCTCATCTTTGGTTCCATATTTTACTGGTGACAACCACCACTAAAAAGTCCACAGTTCAAAGCCTAAACCAGGCTGATTTTAACGGTCCGGGAAGCTATCTGGGTTCACTTCTTCTTGGTTATGACTAAGTGGACCAAACTACCGCGCGTTTCAAAACGCAATTAAAGAAGATGAAGGCTCATTCGTAACGGACAAGCTGTGCACTTTCCCTTATTGGTCACCCCTTCCGTGAAGAACACGTCGTCTCCTTAATGACCGTTTCGTTTTTTCGCAAAATATAGGTTAGTGGGGAACTTGGAGGATTTAAGCGCGTTCCACTTTGTTTGAAATGGATGTGGAGGAGAGATCCATGAACACACCAAACTCGTACGGGAAACGCTCCTCCTGAGGGCCCGCGGGAACGAAAGATTCTCATTAAAGCACATGCAACGACCAAGAAAGAATAAATCCTCCGCTATCTTTTTACGACTGCCTGCCGGGGATACCTCATATGTCCCCATGGTTGTGGCCAAGTTATTCAATGAGTACTACTCAGCAGTCTACAATGTCGCATCAAGGGATTGGCACTCTGTTTTTCCGCTGCAGAATTTCCACCAACTACTGGTTATCGTTGAGTTGTCTGTGATAGAGTTTGAAGACATTTTATTCACCGTTGCTTCATACAATACAGTGGTCCTGACAAGATCCATCCCAGAATTCTCAAAGATGCAGCTGCTAGTTTGGGAGAAACCCTTTAGAAGCCATTTAACCAGACACTCCAGACTGGCATTCTCACTAGTGCATCGACAGAGGCATCGGTGACGCTCACAGTAGAAGACAGCGATCAGCACCCCCCGACTAGTTACCGGCCAATCAGCTTTACTAGTAATCAGAGTGGAATAATGGAGCGCCTATTAAAGGGTGCTATTCTCGACAGCTTCCTGTCAAACCATCTTTTTTCTTCTAACCAGCATGACTTCCTTCCTAACCGATCATGCGTGAGAAATATGCTCATTCTCGTGATCAGTCTGACGGAGGCCAAATAGAATGGCCGCAGAGCAGCTGCTACCTTCTCTGACTTCTCAAAGGGTTTTGACCGTGCCCTACGCGGCCTCCTGGAACAAAAGCTAGAAGCCTATGGGATTCAAGGAGAGGTTTTCCGCCGGATTACATCTTTCCTCGATAGTAGGGCTTTTTGCGTTAAAACAGAATCGGATCTTTCATCCTCCTCTTTCATTTCAGCGAGAGTTCCTCAAGAGTCAGTGCTGGGTCATCCGTTATTTTTCATCTACATCCATGACCTTCCGAAACATTTCCAGTAACGCACCCCTAGATGCCGATGACCTAAAAATCTGAAATACAATTTATCCCAGTGCAATTCAGGTTGACCTTGACGCGACTGAGCGCTGATAGGACGATTGGAGCCCTCCACTAAGTGACAACGATTGCGCACATATGCCACTCGGTGGGGACTCTGGCAGTGCTTTCGTAATTCATAGTCCACTCGGCGCAGTAGATATAATGGAAATCGATCCGGAGAAAGATCTGGGCATCTAGTTGTTCTCTAACTCATACTTCGCGTATCACCATGAGGTGGTGGCAAAAAGCGGATTTGCCGCTCTTAGGGTAATCAGGCGCACATTCCTCCGTACAGACAGGATAGCGCTTCAGGCGCTTTATATGGTTTATTTAGGACAGCCCCTCTAGTCTGCCAATCAGGTTGTCTACACCTTCTCGAGTGAAGACATAATAACTGTTGAGCGTGTCCAGCGTGCGGCTATCCAAATTGTCATTTGCCTAAGGAACGTGGGTTACGAGTCCCGACTTGAAATTCTTGATCTATATCTACTTGAATCTAAACGACTTTGCGGTGATTTAATTCTCGCACACCTTCCTTAGGACAGGCCTGGTTCAGCAATCCTTTATTATAGCAAGTGATGACGACCGGCGAGGACGTAACAGAAAGCTTGTTAACATTCGTTCTCGGACCTTCCTTAGGCAGCAGTTCTTTTCTTACTGGGTTATTAACCTTTAGGACAGCAGCGTTTCTAGACATCATTTTGGAGCATTACTTGATTCTCATTCACCAAAGACTAAATCGTGCAAGTAACCTCACTGTGTTCCTGGTATTTTCCGTAATTCTCGAAAGCTGTGCTACATCTTGCTTTCAGTGATTGGCTTTCAGATTAACAGACGCTCGCTAGTCAACAAGCCAGAAAAACCGACTGGATCCGGAAACCTTGAGACTTCGGTTCGTGCGCGTGTATCATTCGCTGTGTCTCTGATTCCCATTCTCAAGAGGGGACCAGTACTTCTGAACGGATCAACCCACGTGCTCACATCCACATCAGAAGCATCTACCTCCGTCAGATTGGATAGTCAGTAGTCTATGGAGCTGCACGGGTATCAACCAGTAGCTCCCTTGGACGCTACAGACCAACAGTCTTGCTATAGACCCTAACCATTCCATCTCCAGTGCGTCCCGTTGGAATGAATTATTTAATTTCTTAGCTTTACAGCCCATTGAATCTGCCTGGGTTACCTCCTACATGCAGAACTGCCTATTCTAGCTGCATTTTTTCCACCGGACCACGATCATTCCGTTCCAAGTTCTCTTCTAATCAAAGATCCTACTCAAATTTCCGAGGGTGCAAAACTGTAAACTACCCTCCAGTAGTTCAAAAAGCAAAGACGGTCCAAAAGACATTACCCGTTAGCCAACAGAGACAGACGGAACGGCCCGTAGGGACGCCCACGTATGCTCATGCTGTGTTGAAACGGATACAACCATTCACGAAGGCTCAGGAAACTCTGACGCTGTCTACACAAACCTTCTGGTCACTAGGACCGCTTTCTCAGGCAATTCTTTGCGCTCTTCTCTCTTGTTGCACCCAGCCATATGAGGAAGTAACCCTCAAGTGCATGTGCACTGAGCCTTTTAAACGAACTACCAGAAATCAGACAGTTGATCCACGACAGTTTCTCTTGGAATCTTGCGTCAACAGAAACCTGGCCTTCCGCAGATATCGGTGATAACGAACTGCATGTTCCTGGACACCCGTTATACCAAACAGACTCTTTCCGTGGACGCACGGCAAGCTTCGCTGTCATTCTGAGCCAGAAGCTGCCGGTGCCAGCTGTCACAGACGAACTAACCTCCTTATGGAAATGCGACGGGTTGTGGTTCGAACCCCGGCTTTGTGGTGAAGGGACGCTCATCCCCGACGTTATTTACCCGCCGTAGTGTAGTGCATCCAGCGACGGGACCATTTCTGCCGCCCTAGACATTCGTCTTTACAGCAAATCTTCTATCTACCTATTACGGGGACCTCATCGCAAATAAACTCAACTATATAATCTTTTCTAATGGGGACTCTGGCTGCGGCTTTTTGAAATCCCTGGCGATGTTAATTCACGAGGAAGCCTGACCACAGCATGTCGACACCGTCCAGAACAGAGGTCTCCACTGTTTGTTCTGGTCGTCACAAAAGAAGCTCATCTGATAGGTAAAGTGGTCATCAAACCACCGCTAGTGTATACTGGCCACAAGTTACTAACTTTCGATTTTATCTGTTGCTGATTCTAAAACGCAGTAACAAAGACTTCATTCAGAAATTTTCCGAAGGCCGGTTTTCACGCACCAAAGGCATTTTTAATTACACTCGAACTTGTGTCTGATCCAACGAACTCAAACCGTGTTTCTTTTAAGGCTGCCATTCAAGGAGTTGATGAGGTATTTGTTCCTCGCGAACTATTAAACTCCTCCTCTCGCTCACCGCTTCCATGAAACATACGACGTCCTCTTGTACTGACTTTCCCGTCTGTTCTCTAACAAGGACCTAACGGACAAGCCGGAAGACCTAGAAGCCTTTCGCTGCGCAAGAAACATGTGCAGACGGGAAATCCGTCAACACACCCAACAGGCACAGCGAAAGATCCCACTGGTAGCCACAAGAATAAAACATTTTTTCAAGTACGTGCATCACAGCGCTTTCTCTGTGGCCTACCGACAGGGAAACCCCTTCCAACCCTTAGGTGGTTGCTAGGGTGTTCAAAGAATATTATTCAACATAGTATATGTTTCCGCTAAACTGGCACCCGATTCCTCCTCACATGGTGCTCTTATACATAAACCAGGAGCTCATGTCATCCAGGGTGTGGTCCTTAGATAGACTGCATCCTTTTTTGGTAACAAGACTTTTGCAGTAAAAAACCCTATTGGACCTTCCTTCTCTTTTTGTGATTTTTGCTGGGGTTCCTGAATGATCCGTACTCGGTCTACTGTTGTTTCCAATACACATAAATGATCTTCCCGACCCAATTTATAACAAAGCCTTGTATGCTGATTGCTTAAAAATCTGGAGTACATATGAACCCAGTACATTGCAGATTGACATTGAGCGTATTAAGTGCTGGTCGGATGGCTGGAGTCTCTCTCTAAACGACAGCAAGTGTGCACGTATGTCGCTCGGAGGGGACTTTGTGAAGCTGTTAGTGATACACGGTGCACAGAGTGTAGTAGACAACACTACGTTTGACCTCGAAAAAGACCTAGGTATTCGAATTGCCACCAGGTGGCCGCCAGAAAGAGAACTGGGACTCTCAGGATAATAAAAAGAGCCTCTCACTCATAGACAGGCATGCCTTTCAATCTTTCTACATGGTCTATATAAGGCCAGTTTTAAAGTAGGCTAATCAAATCGTATACATCGACCTGAAGAGGGACATAATAGTCGTTGAGCGTGTCCAGTGGGCAATTACCAAATTGGCCACTGGCTTGCGGTCTTCATCCTATGGGTCAAGTCCGGAAATTCTTGATCTTCATTCACTTGAATTTTGAAGACCCGGCGATGACAGTCCTTACGTGCATTTTCTTCGGCGCAACACTCTTTCAACAATTCTTGACTCCGGTTGTTGATGAAAGTCGAAGGGGTCATGGCAGGTAGCTCTATGAGCTTTGACCCCGGACCTACTTCGGGCAACAGTTCTTTTACGGGGTTATCAACCGCTGGAATGATCTTCCATCAGACGTTGTTAGCTGTTCTTCTAGAGACCGTTTCAAAGTTTTATTAGATTCCCACGTACCTAAGAAGCTGTTGGATTATTATTTTACCGGTAATCTGTTCACCTTGGTGAACCTTCGGACTATAATTAATGACAGCTTGTATCAACAGGCTACTGACTAGCGTTCAAAGACACTCCATAGAAAACTTTGGGAGAAACACCCATTCTGCTTAGCTTAAACAATCACATCAAAGAGTTAATTCACACAGCGAATGCAAGGGTCCGGGTTACGGTGCGGCTACGTCTGTTTGGCATTTATACGTAGGCCAGAAACATTGTACGTTGAACACATGTATTTTGAACTACCCGGCATTCGTTTTTGTCGACTGTCGAAAATAGACGCCAGTGACTTCAACCATAGGTCGTGGCTTTTTAACCATAGAGGACGTGTTAGCTGACTATGAATCTCCAACATTAGTGCGTTCCATTATTTGCTTCTAAGCGGATGCAAAACAACTGTTAGGTTACATTTTTGACTGCAGCTGTGACACTTTTATAGTGAAATGGTCTTTTCTGGAACATGTAATATCGTATCAACCTGCATTTGTACTCGATCCGGTAAAATGAAGGCATTACGCTTTTGCTTACAAACGACACAATATCATTTTGTCCAGAAGTGAGGTGAACAATACATAGGCGTGAACATCCTGTCGACAACAGTTCAATATAGTCCAGAGCATTTTACAACTTCTCTTATTACCTACTCAGGGTGTTACTGAACAAATTTCATGTGAAGAAAAATGTTCTAGCCACAATATGAGATCATCAATAATTTACCCAAGATTCTATCTCCGTTTTGTGGATTATAGAATGGGATCGCCAATGGAAACTGGCCTCATATCCATACTATGAAGCTTCATTATTAATTTCACACAAGCTGCATCTGTTAACCAGGTTTTTCGTGCCACCTATTTTAGCAGTGCCTGGCAAGCAATTCAGAGACTTTTTAGCTAGTGTTGTTCGTAGTTATGGGATATCACAACGCATCTATTTGACAGCACAGAAATTGGGAGGTTTTTTTAACAGCACTCAGCAGAATGCAATTCCGGGTATACTGCGTAATCGTCCGTTCGCAGTTGATAAGCCTGAGCATTTACAACCTGCATATAAAATCGGACCAGATGGCAGTCAGAACAGTAATTTTGCTGGAAGCCTTGTCGTGATGCTAGTTCCTTGGTTCCTACGCCCGAAGATTCCCCAACCTTATGGCAACGCGGATCGGACGTCGCAATGAGAAGAGGGCAAAGCTGCAAACAGGCTTCATTTATAGATCTACTTAACAAGCGGGTTTCAGTACAACAATTGAACAAACACAAAGAAATTAACATCGCAAAAAGTTTGTGTCGAAAAAGAAAATATTCACATTAACGTTCATATCACGTGTGATTATTTCCCATTTTATAATTTAGCACACGACATTGCGTTTTTTCTTATTCTCACGAGCATCCGCCATGCAATGAGGATTTTCGCGATGACCGGGTGCTCAAATCTTCATATTGGAGGAACGGTTAACAATATTCTCAACCTTTTTACGTCTTCGAGCAACCCTACCAACACACGTGATGGGGTGGCAGTGGGTTATTGAGCTGTATCGCAGGTTTATGGTTTTTTCGTTCACGTATCCATCTGTGAGCAATAAAACACTCCTATATGCTGTTTTTCTTCCTTCACACTACTCGTTTGATTTTTCCAAACGCATTCCATATGTTTTCTAATTTTGTTTCCACGTGTTAATGTGTGTTATCCACAACATAATTGTGAAGCTCACTGAAGGCGATTCTTCCGTCTCCTTCCTGGGTAATCTTTGGCTAAGTTTTTCACGATCGCAATTATAAGGGAATCGTTGTAGAACATGTTGAACGTGCTTTCGTATCGGGGTGGGCAATAAATCGGCCGCTTCGTAGACGTTTGATTAGTTTTGTTTGCACTGGGTGTCAGCGGATGTCGTGAAGATCGGCAGCCTCTGTGGCTAAACCAGTAGCACCGTAGGCTGAATTAGCTTAGATGGATGCTGTACAGGACTACTGACCGTGGGTTTACTTTCCGTTCATTTATTTCACGTCAGACCGGATTGCGAATGACGTCATTGTCTGCAACTCGAAAACGTTGGATACTGAAGAGGAGAACAGTTGTGATATTGCTGAGAAGTTTGCGTGGCTGGTTTCTTCAAACCAACGTCTCTACGGAAGCGTTCAAGTTGCTGTTGAATGTGCCACTCCCCATCTTCCAAGCTCACCGATGGATCCACCAACAAAGCTGAAGTCACCACGATCGGTCGTACTGGGCCAGGGAAATATCTTCACTCTGGGGCGATACAAGCTTTGGACGACGTATCCCATCTGTTGACTGGTCCTTCAAAGTTGTTTGCTCAACTCACCATGGACGGATTAACTGTGTTTAAGTGCTTGAACTGTACCCTGTGGCCTATTTTATGCTGCGTTACTGACCCACCCTTGACCTCCCCATCCATCGTTGACATTTTCGGTGGACCCGGTAAGCCCTCCCGTACAGAGGAGTTTTGGTTAGATGTTATTTAAGAACTGAAAGAGTTGTTAGCTGAAGAATTCAGGCTGAACAACTATGATTTCCCTGCAAAGTTCTTCATTGTCTCTATTATTGGTGATAAGCTTGTCAGGTCCTTTGTGAAATAATCCATCGGTCACGACGGATATTACGACTACAGTAAATAGCTTCACTGTTTAGTATTTTTGGTACAGTTCCATTAGGCTTCCACGACAAACGAACAACGGTGGGGTGAGGGTGGGTTGTTGTGGGGGTAAGAGTGGGGTGGAGAAGCGGTCTTGGTAGGGTGAGTGATTAGTTGGTAGATTCAGGTTGGGGCAGCCGCGGTGTCGATGGTGGGGTGGGATGTTGCATGCACCACTGTCACCCCACTTATAAAACGGTGGGGTGACGGGGTGGTTTGGGTGCAGTCCCCATCATCCCACCACCGTGAGCACCACCACCAGCTCTCCGTCACCCCGCTCGATGGTGGGGTGCCCCACCGCCAACCCACCGTCACCCCCAAATTGGTGGGGTGACGGGCGGATGTGCTGGTAGGGAACCAACGAGGCCCCGCGCTGGAGTCTGTTCAATCCTTCTCCAGACTGTGAAACTTCCGGTTCTCCCTCGCTCAAATTTTAACGTTCCAACATTTTTCCGACTGAAGTTACGTCATATAACGACAAAATCATTCGGAGATTCATTTGCACGTCTTTCCCGTGTAACGACCCGATCAATCAAATGACAAAATAACCAAAATATGGTGGTATCAAAGAAGAATTGTGACGGTGACGGATAGGCTCAAAGGTAGACGTACAGATTAAACGGAAGATGTATCGGTGAAAATAGGAACGACTGACTGATAAATCATCCCCCGTTAGGTTGAATAGACCGCCACAAGAAAGAAACATAGCGCCAGAGATGAGATTCTTTAGACGAGCGAGAGATAATTCCACAGGCAACGCGAGATGATGAACGCTGAGTGTTGATAGATCAGCTAATACGCAGAGCTAAAATACTTTGCCGTCCAATTACTTCACCAGCGTAAAAAGTCGCACGAATGAAGAAGACGGCGAGGGTGTACGGTGACTCTCGTATATTCGTGTTGACGATTCAAAGTGAAATGTGATGGTGACGGTTTCATATAGGTTTATAGATGAAGGCAACAAAACGGTATATACAAAAATGTACAAAAATGGATTATAAAATATAACTGCGAATTGTGGACACTTCCTCCCGGCGTGATATTGTACTATTTGAAACGTTTGTGACATGCAAGCCGGCTGCTTATACGTTGACTGTCCGGCACACCTGCGGACCAAATGTGGGGCAACGTGGAGACATCAGGGGAAAGCGTTCTTCCGAAGTAGGGGTCCAACAAGTCCTGTAAAAGGAAACAACAAGAAAACAACCATGAGCCAAAGGCCCAGCAAGCCATGCACACGACTTACACAAACGATAACTAAAACGGTGCCGACAACAAAGCAGCACGCTCCGTTACACGATTGAAATTCAACCTGTGCGCGCTCGCTAGTTTCGACCGCATGTTACACGTTGTCTTCACCTGACCTTGTAACAGGTAAATTAACGTTACATCTCATCTTTTGGACTGAATCTGTGGAACAGGCAAACTATCTTCTTTTTTATGTGTAAACCAAACGTTGTAAACTGATTATTTTCCATCTTATTACGTTTATTGTCGGCAGGTTTCATGTTTGTCCTATTATATATCCATTTGTTGCTTTGTATAGCACACAATTATCTGTCATGATTGCGCGCATCCTTGCGTGTTTCTCACAAATACGTTGATAAATATATATTATTTAGTTGAAGGCGCCAGGGAGTTGGAGTTGAAAGAATTTCAAACACAGCGCGAAATCGCATCATTTTATTCACGTGCGCTGTTCATACGGATTTGTACTTAAACAAAGACAAAGAACTATATATCATATATACACTTTTCCACACATATATATATGCCCATTCGTAACCTATTCACCTTGGTGATTAACCAGGCTATAACTACTGATTGCCAGTATTGACTGTTTACTCGGCCAACATACAAAATCTCTCCACAGAACTCTGTTTAAAAAAAAACACTCGTTCACCACATGTAATATCAATACAGCCTCAATTCACGTTGTGCGTTTACTCCCCTGCCTCAACCCCCCATTACCCATTAGTAACTGTTGCGTACTATAAAACATTTATTCCACTTTCAACATTGACCCTAGAAAAAAAACTGGCGTCAAAAACCCATGATAAACCCAATGAAACCTCAATTCATATCGTGTTGTCTTCCCCGCCTCGTAACCCTCCTCGTTAACCACCTAGCAATCATTAAGTGCTATGAAATATAGGTTCTTGCTTAATCATTGACCATATAAAACGAACTGAGGTCAACATTTAGTACGGAGTTTTCACTACTACGTGATAATCCTTCTAGCAGTAGCTGCTGGTCACCCAATTATCGCGGAATATTATAACAGTTACTCGCCGATATTATATACTTTATTGAAAAAACAATATTAATATCGCGCAAAGGTTTTGATAAAAAATATAACGTTCACATGAATTCTCATATCAAATGATGACTTCACATTTTCTCATTTAACACGTGTCATTGCCTTCTTTTTTTTAATTCCACGAACATCTGTTACGCAAGGAGATATTTCGCGATGAATGGGCGCCCAAAGCCCCACATTGACCGAGCGATTGGTGAGATTTTCAACTTTTGGACGTTTTCCGGCAGTTAACGAGGTCCCGTGCTGGAGTCTGCTCAATTCTTCGCCAGATTTTGGAACTTTCCGTCTTCCCTCACCAAAACTGAATTATTTCAGCATCTTTCTGGCTTAAATTACGTCAAATAACAGCGAACTACTTCAAAGATACATTTGCACCGTAGTATACCCGATAAGAGGGACAACGAGATTTTTCCAGAAATCCTCTATCCAGGGCACGTAACATTACTACAAAAGTAAGTAAGAGATACGAAACAATATCGAACATTACGACACTGTTCGTTCAGGGAGTTTATCGTCAGTTGAGGCCTCGTCTTCCTCTTTGGAAGCAGCACAAACAGCCGACTCTGCAACAGAAATGATGGAGGCTAGGATCAACGGCGGTTTTAAGGCATACGGCGCACGTTTTTTGCACTCTCGGTTTTACTTTCAGAACGTATCTCTCAGCGTGACATTGTGATATTTGAAACGTCGTCTCTACCCAAATTTGTAAAAGGTAAATTAATCTTTTGAACTGAATCTTTAAAACCATTCTAACTATTTTCTTTTCCCTTTGATTACGGCTCTTTTGTCCACAGATTTTACGTTTGCCTTATAATATATCCATATTTTGCTTTGTACGGCATGTAATCGTCTGTCAAGATTGCGCACATCCGAGCGTGTTTCTCACAAATGCCCTGAGAAATATATGCTATTATTATTATTTATCGGTTTAAGCAACACTGTAGACTGGACAAGGTCCTGAAATTGGATGAATTGTTTTGCTGTGGATTTTGAATAAATATAGACCGTATATCTTTTACCTTGTTATAGAAACGTATTCAGCGGTATGGAGATTTATCTGTATTGGTAAATTTTGAGAGTATCTTTTTAATGCTGTCCAAATTTGGTGTATCCGGTGCACTAAATACGATGGCATTGTTTAAGCAACGTGTTCGTTTCGAGATTTCTGTTGCCATCGTGCCAGTAAACATGACTGCGCTCCGGATATTATCTTTATTTGGAATTCCAGGCAATCTGAAGATATATGATGAGTCGATGAGATTTTCCTTCCGGTAGACAAATGCCGCACAGTTTGTCATTAGTTGGTCGGGCCCAGCTCCCTACTTAGATATCTCACCGAAAACATCCACCAATACATCGTCTGCTGGAATAAAACGGCTCTTAGTTTAAAAGCCCAGCAAACATGACAGAGTCGGGTAAGTTGATTACACTCTGTGTGACGATCGGCCTCTTAGTCGGCGAATCGGATTAGACAATGAACTTATCATTGTGTTAACTAGTCAGAAGCTACACTGCGTGAAAGTTAAGCATCTGAAGCCACTTCCGTATTCACGATTATTCATATTTACGATTTGCTGCCAACTATAATTGTTTACTTTTTCATTGTCTTTGCGGTGGACGCGCGTTGACCGTTCTGTATGTGTCGTGCATGGTGAATTGGTTCTTGCTGTTGTACGCACCGTATTCATTCAACCACTATTGTAGGAAGCGTTGCAACTGCATTCGAATTTCTGAGTTTTCGGGGACAGTGTTCCCCGCCTTCTCGTACACACCTTACTTTCTCCTAGAAATGAATGAAATGACGATTTTAAAATAGGTGGATTATTAGCATACGTATTTAGCGCGAACAAGATAAGTTAAGATTACCGAACGTAAGCAATGCATCGTGTGGAGGTGGACGAAGTTATGCAAGTTCAATGAAGTATTTTGCAACAGTCGAGATGCATTCACGAATGAATCTGTTGTTTTCAAAAGCAGCCTTTAGTTAGTTCTCATGAATTATTGCTGTGTTTTGCATGCTATCTGAGGTGCTGCATCTCCAATAAAGGCCTTGAGGGACTGATTAAATCTTCAGCGTTGAAAGATGTCCGAGGGCAGAAGATTGAATTAACAGGGCATGCATCCCAACACACTGAACTACTGTACGACTGTTTAGAACATGTCTGTTCATTATCAACCTTTCGTGTCCACATTGTTCTTTTCAACCAGATCGAAAACGTGAACCATGTTGCGTGTTTGTTGAAGCCAAACAATAACTTTGACCTTGGCTTGGTAAATTTAACAACCAGGATGTGGACGGAATTGGGTCAAGTTGACTAATAAGGCTGCGCTGTATGTGGGATGTGCTACACGCACATCGCCAAATACAGCTAAAATCAATTTCGCAAATATTTTTGGCCGGCTATCTTTTTCGTCATGGCTGACGTTGGCACGACTGCAGTTTGTAATGCAGGCCGACTCCGGTATGGCTCGTGGTCAAGGAGCGGCGAACTCTGGGCCGAATCTGTTTTGTTTGCACTCAGGTGCAGACGGAAGCTACCAGTTTATCATCATCACGTTCAACGGTGGTTTCTACGAAAGGGTTAACGTACATTCTGAACGTAGAAACTTCACCTGAAAAGCAGTCTATATCAACTGTACAGCATGAAATAGTGAATGTGAAACCAGCTGATTTTGTTTGTCAACTGTCTTTGGCAATCATGACTTGTGAATACAAGAATATTTTTAATGAGGCCTGGACGTGGTCAAACTATAAGCAGGATATACGGAACGAAAAGAGTCAGAAATAATAATTATATGAACAATTAAAAAATGAATATCCACACAGTAATTGCATTCTGTTTTCGAAGCGCCCACCGAATCTCTAATCCCACCTGTGTTCGCCTTATCCAGCTTCCACGGCGTTGTATTACTGCTAATAGGAGGTTCGTGCGAACGGACATAGACCGTTCGGCAGCTTCGGAAGTCTCATCAGAAGGGTGGATGGGTTTGAAGTTCCTATGATCGAATCAAGGCAATCCCACAAGAAGTCATACGTGTCGCACCAATTTCAAGTTCAGTTTGTACAGGGTGAAGTGGCTAATGTCAGTAAGGCACCCAGAATATTTGAACTGGAATGCTGAAGAAGGGCACTGACAGCTGCGAACATCTCAGTTGAAGAGGATTTTACAGATTTCCAGGGTTCCATTTTTTTATTTCAAAGCCCGTCTTGATTATTAATTTATCTATGTGGGCAACAAAGGAACCGAAGAAAAATGAGATCATCATAAGCCCCGAGGTATCGTGTAATTAAACGATGCTTATTGTACGGTTTCTTCAGATTACTGGTACGAGGGATGTCAACCATGGTGGGCAAGAGGGACATGTAATGATATCCGCGCGTGCGAGGGCATCACCTGACCTTCCAATTACAACTTAACAATTTCTAGAATGGAACTATTATAATAATACACTCCCATAGGTATGCTGCCACAGACTAATCTGGTCCGCACCCTCATATAACAGTGCAAGACGTTCTATCAACTGGGAAGGCTTCACCTGAACAGCAGGTGGTACTCCGTCACCTAGCTACCTCTCACCAGAAGAGCGCAAAACGAAGGGAGCTAGTCACCAACAATTCATGTTGGTATAATCGGATCTCCATAGGCCTGATTCTTTCCGCGACTCAAACCAACATCAGCCAACCATAAACAAATTTGACCTGCACCCCTTTTTTGTTTCGACGACACATAGTTGGGGTTTATCTTTTCATACCATGAGTAACGTTTTGTGATTGATTTGTTTTGGTCGTTAAACCAGTCGACATCCTATGACTCAGGAATGAAGTGGGATGCAGAACTGTTTCAACCCACGTCCCTTGTGTGGGCTGTGATGTGGGAGTGGAAGCACGTTGCTCTAGTTGCCACCCGTTGTATCAATGCTGCTGGTCCGCAGGCGACGGTTGTTGAAACTTCTTAGGAGTTTGGTCTCCGATCGGAGGTTTACAATTTGTACCGAGCAGGCATCACATCTGTATAAAACGCGGCAGTTGCGTGAGACTGGAGGGGGGAAAATGGGCAAGCGCATGAAGGGTAAACAAATTGTCAGGCTATCAGTTTGGAAAATGCGTCGATACCAGCACCCATAACACAATGGGATGATACCATCAGACAAGCCTTCACTCTTAGACCGGAAAATCTGTGCTCTGCACCCCATGCACAACACCGGAAGGCTTGACCATATTTGTCTGTGTTCCATTACCTACTCCACGTGAGTACGCTAAAATGGTCAGATGTCGTAGGGACTGAGATCTAAAGAACAGGCTGCACGTCAGAAATAATCTAATGACCATCCAGAATCTTTTGTTTAACATGAAAATGCAAGACAAAAAAGAACCATCACACTTCCACACCCTTCTGTGCCGCCATTACCTGCCAGGTCTTGTCCATTATTCTAAGGAAGATCTGGAAGAATATCTGACCATATTCTATTCGGACGCAGTCTCAAAGTTTCACATTATCGATGCGACTTACTTCACATGGGAGCTTCTTTCCCAAATTCATTACCCGGTGGTTGAAGTGGTCTGCTTGTCAGTCTAATCCAGACTTGATCTTCTTTAATCGCCACATATTGCTTAATATCGGCAGTTGGTGTACTATATTGAAACAGACTCATGTATTCGTTCACCTCACTGACAGTGAGTCCACGATTCATAGGATGGGACTCACAGCAAACGATTGAGGGGTGGTGGTTGTGCCACAACTCCAAAGAGCTGACAACCAGACAGGCACTTCGTCGGATCACATTAAATCTTGATCCGCAACAAGTGTCACGAGAACTGATTTGTTAAAAATAACAACAGTTAACCCATTAAACACGTCGTATGCCCACAGCGTGCACTCCTACGCCTTTCATATTTCATACAACGATAAAAATCTGCAAGCCATCAAGGGGCCCATATAAGATTCTTTCTTCCAAGAATTCAAAACGATAGGGGCCTGTTGGGGGCGCCGCCTGTAAATCAGAAAGCATTTCACTGGCACACCCTACAAACCACTTCAATCAGTGGCTCCTTAAACCAGGCACACTGCCCCCCTTCAGACCCTGCATCCGGCAGACGGAGAAGTCAAATTTTCCGTGGGTGAGAACTCTCAAACACCCCTCTGAAAAGTGGAATTTAACAGGTGTACATGGATCGCAAGTTGCGACACCGAAAGTGCTGGTCAAGCGTCCTGTAGGGACGCTGACGTACGCGCAAACAGTAACGACACGGCCACAGCCTCAAAGGAGGGCCACCAGAACCACTCGACAGTACATGCCGAGCTCAACACCACCACTCTTATCAATTATAAGCATTCTTTCCCAAACTCTTCCCCATGCTCTCCGTTCTCTTTTCTCGAGAAGTCAAGTGGGGAAGTGGCTCTTAAGTGCATGTTTACGAACTGTCTGATTTTGTTTAATAATTTACCGGAAATCAGACAGTTAACTCATGACACGCAACCTCACTTATTTGCTTTCACGGAGATTTGACATACAGGTGACATCGGTGACAGTGAACTGAGTGTCCCCGGGTATTCAGTTTACCCAGCTGACTCCGCCCGAGGAAGAATGGGGGGCTCTGCAATTTTCCTTCAGCACTGTCTCCCAACACCCACGGTTATTGGTGGAATTCATCTCTTTGATAAATGTGATGCTCTGTGGCTTCGATTGGCTTTGCGTGGCCAAGACTCGCTCTTAGTGGGGTTTATCTATCGTTCTCCTTCATCTGACGTCTC
>LUCH01003507.1:60255-74499 GCA_013368495.1 Paragonimus heterotremus
ATTAACGTGTAGTCGGAATTTTTAATGACCTTACAACACTGACAAGTGTTTTCCTGTCATGTGTATCAATCAGCTTGATAAACACACAGGAACAAAACTTTATCAGCTCGGTTGTCCTCAAACGCTTACTAACTAAATTTTTGAGTAACTCGGTTACAATCTTTCACGTTTTCTGTATTTTTCCATCGTTTATATAGCATGGACTGAGTTTATTCACCACAGTAAGCCAGATGCTTGGAAACACTATGAATTTTCCTGAGACGATGCACACCTGCCGATTCAATCAACTGAACTAATCCATCTTCAATGTGTCTTACGAGAACAGAATACTTGTTGTGTGAGAAAGAAGAGCGGAACTAATATAAATATTGTCCTACAGAATATGCTTGGGTGATTATCGTCCGTTTGTCTGACCAAACTTAAGCATAGTCTTCTCCATTAATTTTAATGCATTTTTCAATATGTTGAGCAGAGTGTTACAGCACACGGAATGTAGGACAAAACTGGCGATGGATTGTGTAGACACAACCTACGTCTTGGCAACAGCCATTAAGATATCTATGCGCACAATGCACACGTTACTGCTTATTAAGGAATCATTAGGAAAATACTATTTTCAGAGAGAACATGGACAGCAAAATTTGGCTTGGTAAATTGTTCACACAGAAACCCCCTCATGCATTTGAAAGTAGGTGCCATCTGCCGAGAGAGATCATGGTGAAATGGTTGATCATTACTGAAAAGCTGAGTAACGTTAATCACACCGCTCACTGAGTGAAATACTCTTACACACTTTTGATTAGCCAGGTGTTCAATTAGTACAGATACGACAAACCTTCCACGTGTTCGGAGCAATTGTTTTGACATGTATTGCCATGCAGCATCTTCTACAATTATCATTTTCTGTAATACCTCCCAGCATTCAGAAACACAAGATTTAAGTAATTGTTTGATGTAGGCCTGATGAAGGATTACGACAGTCGGTCGTCCTTCTTGTTAACGAAACGGTTGTTATGTATCGTTTCAGAGGCACAGAACAAAATGTGCTGCATTTTGAAACAGTTTCCATGAGGTCATTTCGCCTACCCAAGTTTGAGTTTGATCACAATTTCGTCCTATCCGAATGATTTTGGAGAAAGAAATATTATTAGTTACAAGTTTGTATAGTACTGATAACCATCAAAATTGGAGCTGTGTGCTTATTTTGTAACTGTTTGTAGAACTGATAGAATTGATGTTATGGTTACAGTGAATTGCACTCTGTTTACAAACAAAGCTAATTGACAGGGAATGCAGAGTAAACGCTTTAACAAAACCAAAGCATGCTCACTTTTCAACATGTTGATCGACCTCAATTTTTTAAGTCTTTCTGGGAAAATACTTTTATTCAGATGCTTATAATGAGTGTTATATAGTAAAACCACTTTTGGTTAATGAAATAATATTTCATAAACATAACTTCACCATAGCCAAACGGTATAATGCTGGCGGTAAGTGTTACAATACGTTAGTTTTATTTGCACTGCTGATGAAGAACGCTGAGCAGACACTGCAGTGATCATGGCTAGTTCGTTCATAAGTTAATAGTCAAAAGACAATCGTATGGTACGCAACTATTCTCTCCACAATGTCCATAGCAATATTGTATTCACAGCAGTAATACTGTTTGCTTCAATCATTGTAATTCATTCTAAGTTAGCCTAAAATTTATGGTTAAGAACCTCCGTATGTATAGTTCACTTGGGGATATTCACTTTATGCCATTTGTGATAGTTAGTGATTATGGAACATATCTTGTATCAACTTGATTGCGACACTTGGTATCATTGCTTTTGACCTGCATGTTAATATTGATGGCTGTTCGTCCTTGTACAGTTCTGATTTTGTTTCCAATCAGTGGTTCCAATGCCACAGTGAGGATATCAAGATAGTGTGTAGCAAGACGGAATGATAAGCGACAGTTTTGATTGATGATTGATCAGATGTTGTTAAGACAAAAGAAGATTCATTGGGCACTGGATTTCAGTATTAAAGTGCCCGTTGGTTACACCGAATAGAATAAGGTCCTACCATCATATTCACCGTACTGTGACCACAACGGCCAAGTAACTCATTGCTGTCATAATTAAAGTAACCACTGTCGATTACCCGTATGAAGTTATATAACATAAACTGACGCATCATATGTGTAAACTTGTAAGTTTTTACTTACCTGACCGGTCTGCTCCTTACTACATTAACTACAACCACGGGGTACATGAAGCCGTGAAATAAATCAGCATCAGGATGGTCATTTTAATGAGAGTGTGTTCAGCAAGGTTGCTAACTTTTTTCTCAAATTATTTCGCCAGCCAAAGAAAGGTTTGTCTTGTTGACGAATAAATTAGATTCAGAGGAACAAAAGTTAAATGGTAGGCAAAACAACGATGATTTTGTTAACGATCTGCGAACTGATGATGTCTGCACATTTATCTGGGCATCACTATGTTCAGTGTCTTTCAGTTCTGATAAAGCTGGTGACATCGCGGAGAAATACATCTAATTATTGCCCTTTCAAGGCATGGGCCACAAGACAAGTAAACGTATGTAAATGAGACATCTTGGTAATCTGTTGCGGAAACTTAAATGTGATACACTTCTGTGAATTTCTAAAATATGATAGGCCTGTAACTGGTAGATATGTTTGAATGTTTTGAAGCCCAAAGCTGTTCATCCATCATTTGTGTCTTTCACATGTTCTACACCTCCACATCACTAAATCGAATGTGGCATAACTCAGCTGTGTAAACCAGCATTACCGATTCAAATGGATGGTATACCCAAACGATACAATGAAACGTTTGGTGAATATGATAACGATACTTGTGCAATGTGATTCGGATGCTTTTGCAATGAATAGCATTGTGACAGTTGGTACGACCAAACCGTCTCTGAGCAATGTGTAGATAAAATGCCGACCACTGAATCCAAAACAAATGTGATCAAAGATTCTGGGTTATCACTTGGTGAAAAATAAAATGTGCAAAACAATCGAAGACGTGCCTCAACTTTGTCGGCCAGCTTTGACAGCAAAAATGTGCAGTAACTACACAAATTCGCCGTTCAAAGTTAATGAACATTAAAGAATGAATACACGAAGTTACTTCACAAGAACATCCGATAGTTCAAACAGCACAGAGAAGGTCATCCTCCGGTGGAACACGTCAAATAAATCGAAGTTATACAATGACCTCCAAACCAGTAAAACAATAAATACAATATGCACAAGTGGTCACTGACGTTAGGCGTAGCAATGTTTCAAACCTGTTCAACACAATTAGGTGTAAATTGCTTCAAGACACCAGCTGCATCCTGTGTGTTTACGGAGTAGGTTGATATATGAAGTCGGTCGAAATAACCCACTGGGAACTTAATTATACTTTTGCGTTAAGTCAACACGGATGAATGACTTGATTATTCTAATACCATCTAAACTTATATATGACATGCGGTTTTAAATTTACAACAAATGAATTCTGAAAAATGGAGGAAATGAGACAGAACGCTGATTGTTCTGTTACCATAAAGTGTGTCGTATTTTTGCCTAGAACGGTGCAATTATTTTTAAGACTGGTGATACAAAATCAAATATGATGTTGAAGGCTCTGAACAAGGTGAAAGCCCTGAAACTAATCGAGCAAATGAAACTGGCATTCAACTTGTCACACTCAAAACATGCATGGCTTAAACAACAACTTCGCACTTATTTTCGATAAAACAATGACCAATTGAATGCGATCGTTTTAGTACACATCCATTGGCTATTGAAAATGATTGGCTTTTCAGTACGGTAACTTGTTACCTTCCCATCGTCAGCTTTGATTGAATATGCCCGTTTGGTAGATTAACTCGTAAACAGTTTGATAGTGCTTGGTAACTTACTGCATTCTTCAATTCTATCAGATAAAATTGAAGAAAGAAAAATCGCAAAATGTATGGAAGTGAACAGACTAAATGCATGGCAAAATATTACTTGCTCTGCCGTTCATTAACTCCAAGACTAACTGTTCCTGTGTTCAAATTCAGTGCTAACCCTTTTTATATTGCATTGTAAGTTGAACTCGAAATTATATATACAAACATGCAAAATCAATAGTTATACGCATTGATGCATAACACAGGTTCCCATTGTTTACACAAATACCGGATGCGAAATGTTGGTGCACCATTGTCGTTTGCTCCTCTGACTTATTGATTGTTACCAACAAATTTATTGGATGCGATATTCCTTACGGACGCAATTCATGACGTTAAACCTCAAGGATATGATAAATTCGGAATCCTTAAATTGTCAGTCCAATTTCTTCGTCTACCGGATGATCTTTTCTACTATACATGCGGCGTTTATGCCAATAATTGCGTAATACCACGTGAAAATTCGATGTACAAGGTGATTCAAACGAAGCGATTACATACATTTGCATATTTTATATCTTCTAGTGTGTACTATGCTATATTCCAAAGATGTCCATATTATTGCAGTACAGCACTCAACACGAAATTCCTCTTTTTGCATCTGTGGGGTAGACGATAGGGTAGAATGTTACCCTGTCTATAATTCAACTGCAAGCGGCTACATACAGTGTAGTATGTTATTAATAGGACAGCTACCATCACTCAAACAAACCATCACAACCATATTCCTCTGTCATTATTTCGGTAACAGCTACCTTTGTATTCTGCACTCGATAAAACTACAAACATTCACATAGAATGGTTACCCTTTGAAAGCAGATTGATCGGTCGTTTTGAAACACACTCTGTGCTCAGTTATTAATTGAAACACTTTCCCCAATGATGTATATTTATCTACCGAAGGCCTCTTTTCCTCGTTGATTTTATTTTCCCGGTCGAACTCACTGCTTTGAATGGAACGGGCTTGAGCAACTATGCAATTAGAACTGAACAAATAAGCCGCCTAAAAGCGTTTCATATTCCCGAAATGTGTGTCTATCTGGGAGCAGTGCCGGAGCGGCATCATCACCGAAAACAATAAACATTTGTGGGCCTCATAGTTGTCAAGATTGAAAACTCCCTGAAGTGCAGCAGAGAGGTTGAAGAACCAAATATTCCCCAGAACGTTATTTCCCAGCCTGTTCTAATGGATGCCTGAATACATAGTCTGATAATAATTTTTTTTTATTCAACTTGATTATTTTTTCTCGCCATGGCAGTTGAGTCAACCGCTATTATGATGTGACTAGGTTTGATCTTTATGTGCTTCAATTCCATAACGTGAATACGAATTGCACCTACTGGTTGTAGTAGAGGTGATGTTCAATGAGAAAGTCCATTTGAGTTGTCCTAAAGCACGAAATTTGAAGAAAACCATGCATTCATGCGAGTGATTATCAACTCCGTACAGATTTTTAACAGCTTTCTAAGAGTGTTAACTGTAGCATGATATTCTTCATAGTGATAAACGGCTGCAAGAGAGCAGCGCATAACTTTGTTATTTGTAAATATATCGCTGACGTTATAGATTGTGTTGTAGTAACTCACGATTGGAACCTCATTATAGCACCACTTAAGGTTAGAAAAAGTAAGATGGCCGAAGCTGTCGAAAGTTCAGTATAATATCTACTGTATGCGTGAGCCTATAATTGCATGAAAATAATAGCATAACGTAGATTTTGTAAGCATATGTTAACAAGGTCTAGGCATAATCACAATAAGTTATTCAGTACAATTGTTTGCTTACTTTATGTAGAGAATAGTGGCTATAAGACTACTTCTGACAAAGTCAGTTTCGTGAATTATATATTCCTAAGTCGCTCTCAATGTAGTAAATGTATTGGCTTTATTGTTAAAGACACTAATCACATAGTATTACTTTCTAATGGTTTCAACACAACCAGAAATTGTCCATGCACCATTTCGCGTGACTCAAAAGGGTTATTATCAACTTGTTCACACAGACAAAGCGAATTCATCGTTTGATGAATGTGAGTGGGTATTGGTATTAGTTTGAATAATCTCCTACAGTTCAATACAACCGACGTATATATTCAAGTGGGATGAGCAATCGCGTTCTATTTTGAAATTTCTTGGATGCAAGTTCCTCTCAAGATAATGTTTATCAAATTTTTCAGGTGTGGACAAGATATTGTCACGTAAGCAAATTCAATGTTTCCTGACAGTTCTAACTTGATTACAAATACGATTCTTCCTTTCTAATCAGACAAATCTAAACATGTGCTTCAGTGGATTTCATTAGATAAGGCGATTGACACCTAGCTAGTTAGCATGATCATAGTGGAATATTTACAAATATACATTATTGTACATATACATCTTCGACAAAATCTTACAAACATTTGTTCCCGATTTCCATCACCACTCAATAGTTTATCACAAATTTCTCTTAGTTTTGCTGTCCGCAACTATTCAATAATCCGCCTTCTGTGAAAGTCAATAAGAAACATTTCACTTACAGACGCAGGGAAGGTAGTTCGACGTAAGTGGAATATATATTATGATTTTTATGTCTTTCTTTAAAGTACGTATGATTATATTAACAACGTGACCGTAAAACTCAAGATGTTGTCAATAAATCAATAGCCCAAATTGTACTTAACACATTTACGTAACGCCCGCATAACCTATTGAACCACGATGATATTTCTATCCAAACTTTATGCAAAGGACTGAATGACACGCGACCAAGTGAGCGTGATTGTATTTAGTCTTTAACGGGCTTCTTTTTAATGCTCATCAAGTACGATGTTGAAATAACATAGCATGCTTATTTTGTCAATTATGGCTTTTCAAATGTAGTTTTATGTAGGAAATATTTAGTATTGCTGACGAAGTAGATACACAATCGTGAACAGTCAGTTTGTGAGATGTAATGAACTGTTTTTACAGAAGAAATTGCTTAACTGCTATTGATCTCAGGTTTGTATAAACATACTGAAATCAAAGTTATTCGCCTCGATAATCGTTGGATGTGTTGTGAGGAATATTGTGGAGAACAATTTAGGCAAAGCTCCCTTTACGGAGCTAGTGTTCAACTGATTTTCCTTGTTAAGACCATTGTGCGAAATGGCAAGTTTATTTGGTTATCTGAATCCCACTTGCTGACAAAAACTGAAGCTAAAGTGGACACGTTATCGGTAACAGCAGATAAACAATGATTAGCTATAACCACATTCGGATGAACTCATCCTACGTGGCTGATATCGATATGAAGCTGATTTACATCAGGAGTCGCAAAGCGCTCATTGATTTTGAAATATATGGAGCATTCTCATTTATTCAAGGTGTCCTTTCATCATTTCCATCACACAGTGTGTTTCTGAGCACAAAGCATAATTAAAGATATAGAGGGAGACTGCTTGACTGGTTCGATGAGAACTACGAATGAGGAAAACTGTCACCATCAGTAGTTGTTCACTGAATTCTGTGAATACATAACATGGAGTAGAATTATACTGGAATATAATCGTCATGTCAAAGTGTTATCCGTAAAGTCCAACTCTGTATGTCAATTACTCCATGACTTCAAGTTAACCAAAACTGGTAGATGTATAGTGAGCAAAACACATTACGACGCTCAACTATTTTGTCTGTTCTGAAATGTGCTTTAAAGAAAGGCGATCCGTACAAGTTTTACGAATTTTTAGAAAAGCTCAGCATAATAGAAAATTGCCACTTTGATACCCACTTGACAACTAATACTCCACGAAATGCTGTCAAGTCGAACAAAGCAAACAATGACCCCCTCTCGCTCAGACTACCATGACGATCTTATATTGTTTGCTCCATTATATACGAGCTCAGATGTGGACTGAACAATGCACGGATATATACAATGGATGCAATAATTCACGTTGATATTTCAGCATTCCTGAAGTACACGAATAACGGTAATACCATTCGTTTAAACCTAAACATATCCTAGAAAATTTTGTTTCTCAGAAACAGATAAATTATAATAGGCATCTGCAAATCAAATCACATTTGAATTGGATAGCTCTCACTCTTGGCAAAATAATGTAGCCATTGGGTATAATGGGGCACAAATCTGAATTGATAGCTATTTGATAAGACGACTAAGTTCATCAGAAGAGAAGATATGCATTGAGAAGTGTTAATCTTTTGTAAACTTTGCTCAGTTGAGGGCGTAAACTATAGGGACAATAAAAATGATATAGGTAAATAGAGGCAGGTGAAGAAAGGCCAAGTATGAACGTGTATCAATTATTACGCCATTAATGTCAAGGCAACCCAAAGCGCAGCATCAGCCACTTGCGTACACAACGCCTCTTAGACAAATCTGATCAGGGACCAGTAAGTTCGAATCAACATTTTCAATGATTTAAATGTGCTAGTTTGATGATCTGCTATCACGAAGTGCTTAGCATCTGATGGCATAAATTTTTGAACAACGGATTCGCCGTGTCAGCAATGGTTTTGATTGTTCCAGGATCTGCTGGAAAACTCGTTGAGATAACTGTAAATAAAAGTGTAATTGGGCTGCTAGACAACACAGAAAGCAGAATGGTTGGACAGTTTTTGTCCATACTTATACTGGACCGGTTTATTGATGGTTTTATTGCAACATAACTGGAAAATGAGATAAGTTTGGGCTGGAGAGTATACCAAGTTTTACACCACATCATCCGTTAGGCAATTTGTTTGAAAAGAAAACAGAACGATATGTTTTAGCCGTTTAGTTAGCTTCAATGCACTCGATTGTCATGTGAGTTCATGTGAAATACATAGACATCAGTTTTTCACGGACGTTTCTCCTTACCTTATTTTCTTCCACCTGAAGCTTAGCGACATTGCGGAGATGCCTGTCTTTGGAATACATACCAAAGACCAGGCCACATTTTTCTGTCGAGACAAACTTAGAAGAATTAAGGTATTGACCGCCTGTGTCACCCCATGGTGGATAGAAAGTTGTAACTTTCATTACTGACGGTTAGCGGTGAGTAAGTATGAAAGTGCAAAACGGCAATTTAGCTCATTTCTCTAAATAAATGGATGTTTGGATGAATAAAACTAAGAAATTGAAGACAAAATAGCCTTTCAACTGTTACTAGATATCAGGTTGTAAGCAACACACCGCTTGTTTGAGAAGGATTCAGTAAAATTATTGAGAATATGAAGGAAATATCACCTTATTGTTTGGCCTAGTTGACTACCCATATTCGTGCCATCTATCCATCTGTGAGCAAATCCTCCGATACTGAATCTCATGTTTGGATGCAACCTTAATATTTCATATCAATATGCATAGCACAACTTCAGCTGCTAAAAGCCATACAACACTGTTCTGTCTATCCGACAGATTATTACAAAATAACGTCTCAAAATTGTGTTACGATATTCAGATGATTAATTGTTTCTTTTTCTTTCACAGTAAATAGTATCATACAGCTTGGTATGTTTGACTAGAGTTGTGAATTGTTACTGATGTTCGGCGATTAGGAGAAAGTGTGTTTCGTTCAATCCACTACTATTCAAAAGTTATAATAACATACGGTGATATCATGGGCATTTATCTCTTCTCATCCTTTCCAGTTGTCGCTAAATTTCGTGATGGTGAGTGATGGGTTTACACCGTCACATACTGTGATTTTGAATTTCACAATCACTGGATATCGTATTGTATTCTTCGCTTCATCACGCTTCTCTCGGATTTTTATCAAATCAACGTTCATTTTACAGATCACAGAGCAAAAGGTTAGTTTACTATCGTTTTTCAACCATACATATAAAAGATGATATTCCCCTGTACATTCGGAATGCGCAACATTCATTATGTGGTATTTATAATCTCTTGTCTTGATTGTTTCTTACTTCAGTTAAATATGTGAAAGGTAAATTTTCCTAGTGACTGAAATCTTCAACAAACAAGCAGAGTTCCGTAAGCATTGTAACTTTAAGTTCATTGCACTCCGTCTATTATCATACAATTTCGAAATGCTTAAATGCACATCACCCTTTCTAACAATACTAATTCCAGATGTTCAACAGAGTAAGGTTGCGTATTTATGAAACTAAATTCCTTACCCATGTCCACACAAAAATGAATAGCTGTATGATAATTTGCGTTTCGTGATTCAAGTATGTATTCCACTACCACTTGATCTCCGCCATGTTTTTGCAATATCTATGCTGGCATATTGGTAGCTGTCCATATGTTGAATACACATTATACATAAATCTGTTCGTAATGGTTTTAAGATGCATGCGCAACCAAATAGTTTGTCGGCATTCTTAACTTACTAACAAAATCTGTGCTGACTTGGTTCCTTATTGTACAATATGCAAACGATAATTGACAAACTCCGTGATATTGTGATGTTTTTTGCACCAACCACTTTTCCAACAATAGTCTCAGTACAAAACGAGCGTTGTAGCAACCGCCGGTATGAAACAGCTGACAGAAAAAACAGCACAAATGACTTTCAATACTGTGAATATACCCAGTTTAGTCATGAGAAGAAACGCGTAGCAAACAAGCTCGTTTTCGGTATTTCATCGTCAGGCTAAATACAACACATTTATATGGGTTTGATGGGGGTGGTAAATAACGTATCACTGAAGCGAAAGATGTCAGTCAACAGTTTCTTTCTGGTTTGAGTCATGAGACTTAGTTACATAACATTGACCACGTGAGTTATACGAAATCAGCGAGAGATACGTCACATCTATGCGATCATTCTATGCTAGGTTTGCGTACACGGCCATGGAGGGTTTAACGTTTTGATCAGCCGTTTTTTGAGCGCACAATGGTGGTGAGTACAGGCGAATTGCGATGGCCTCTACAATTGATAGTATACGACCTTTGACCTGTTTCCATTGTATCCCACATGTTCGGTAGATTGGCTTGAACGATTCTGTCTGATTGATTAGATGATTCGACTCGATCAAATGCGTTGCGACCGCAGGCGAGCAGGGCCTTATCGATCCTCGCGTCAGCCACACCGGTTGGTGCTCCCGAATGCGTTCGGATAATCGTCGTATTGTGCGACCTACGTAGCTCGTTCCACAGGAACAAACAAAACGGTAAACACAAAAAATGACTTTTATTGTGAAATGTTGAGTTTTGGTCAACCCACATAAAACAAAACTCATCACAGAGAGGTTTAGTAGAGAAACAATTAATAATGTTTCGATTCTGGGATTCAGAGAGGAAATTACCAAGTTTGCTAATTACTCTTCATAGACTTTCCAGTCGGCCCATTTCGAAAAGAAGCACTAGACTCGAGTTTCGCTCTCATTAGAGCTCGTCAGTAGTGCATATCATCGCCGCTGCCAAATCCCCCACTACTCATCATTAATTAATTACTCTTCAGCCGAACGATAAATTTAGTCGCTAGATGTTAATATTTCGATTTACACTCATCAGTCGCCAACGTAAAACCAACAAATTCTATACAGACTGCGTATAGCAACAACAACTGAACAAACCAATCACACAGTTCTGACCTTTCGTTTGTTAATAATGCAGTCAATTTCACAGCAACGAGATCGATTGCATCAGCGTTTCTTGTGCACACGAAACCGGACGATTTTGTCTGACTAGCACTGCCTCACTGAACGCTAACACTTTCGGGTTGCGATTATGTAACAATATAATTAACGATTTGACAGGGTCGGATAGGTAATCTGTTGCAAAAGGTCTGATTGGCGACCGATGAAGCCAGGGTGTTCGAGCTTGTTACAGTCAGTCAGTCGGTTTTGAGATTGCAGTTGATAACCACTTAGAAATGTGCTCCGCCACACGTTGATGTAACCACCGATCACGTGATACGGATCACGTAATATACCAGTTCAATTGCAGTTCCAAAGTCGTCGTGGTTGTGTGGTCGTTAATCATCAGTGTGAACCACTGATATATTGCTGTTTATGATGGTGATGATGCTGACGCAATCAATAAATGGTTTGTTTGTTCAGTTGTTATTGCTATATGTAGTTTGTATAGAATTTATTGGTTTTACGTTAGCGACTGATGAGAGTAAATCGGAATGTTAAAATCTCGCGTTATGTCTTCTCTCTGTTTTGACTAAATGGATTAAAGGAACTCGATGTTTCAGAAGATAAATTGTTTGTAGTTCTTGATTCCAAAGCAAGAAGATTTAAGCCGCCAGATAAATGAATGTGTGCAGTGTGCAAACGTGCATTCTATGCAACTGTTAACCTAACGCTTGCGATAAAACGGAGGTCTGTAACTTTGCACTACATAAACATTGGCCCGTGCCACGTGCAAATTTCTGTATAGCCACCTATAGATGCTGTTATTTAAGTAGCACTCCGAAAATACGCGACTATATGAAGCTCATATATTGACGAGGTGTCAGATAACTGATACTGTTGATTATCTTATTGCATTTTCAGAATGGGTTAACATGTTATCCAAAAGTTTGTCTCCTTTTGAAAATTTACACTAAATTGTTGAGCGTGTACAACTCCAGTGAATAGTTTAGTAGTAGAATGAAACATTTTTTCACCTGCATTTAAAAAATTATACGGATTCTTTCGAGTAACTAGCCAGACGAACGTTTTGCCCCCAGACGACGGCAAAAGTAACACCACATAGAGAAGAGATTTAACGTCCGTGCTTGTTTGAGCAGTTTGACGAGACACAGATTTGTATGTGACATCAACTGTTCTCGTAGGAAGTTCAAACAGATTAGTTCTATAACGTAGTCTGCAAGTGTATGCAATGAAGTTTATAATTTCGTCTTGCAACGATAAATCTTTTGTCGCGCATCATGCTGTAAATACTCGTTTACATGTTAATTTGCAGTGCGGAGTGTACTTGGTATAGGTTGGTAATTTGCGTTACAGTCTTCGTCAGTTCCTTGTTTAGATTCATTGCAACACTGCGAATATATATATATATTTATATATCTATACAGAGTTGACCTTTACTTATTCTCAATGTATTTTAGTTGTTGATAAGAGCTAAGGGATTGGGGGATTTTTAACTGGAATACAACTCACATTTAGTTGTTGCATCTACAGGATTTGAAACTAGGCTTTGGTTCAGCAAATATAACGTGTTGAAGGTAGATTTAAAAATGAATGAGTATTGTGGGAAACGTTACCGTAAACTATACTTTACCCGTTTTCATTTCGGACATGTTTACAGTTGATGGATATGCAGTTTCAGCTGTAAAAAGTGAGTAACAGACTATTCCTGATAATACGAAACTGAGTTCGATTATTCATTCCTAATCCTGACCCATTCTGATGCTCCAAAATGTTACTTATAGTTGCCTACGAAATCAAGAATGAAAGTACGTTTCAACCTCCGCAAAACATTTGCTGATAATTTGGATGTGCATACAACAAGTTCGCACTTGGTCTAAAGAAATATATTTGTATACATTAACAAAACAAACATATCGTCGGTTTTTACTTTCAGCTACTCAGCGCTGTACAACATATACACACGTATATTGTGCTTATTACGCGATCATCCAAAATGCGTTTTGTAATAACATAATAGCAGACATAGTGATTATAACCAGCAAAAAGTTAACAGAAAACCTACCAAAGGTTGAGGAATAACACAAAACAAGTAAACGTCCAGGATGGCTGCAAACAAGGTGATGGGTAAAAAGATATAGGGAATACTTAAAACGTTCGTTTACTTATCACATGTGTACAACTCATGTCGGTTGACGGTTTGTTTCCCTAAATTGGAACATTCACAGTTACAGTTTGACAATTACACTGTATCTAAACGATTTCAGCAATAAACAAGAATATCGAAGGTAACATGCGATGTGCCGAGTAGTTTGGCATTGATGTAGAAATATCACAACTTATGGTTTCAATAAATTACCTAAATAAGCTATTAATCTTACAACTCCTGACACATTCTCGGAGCAAACAGATGTCATAAGTTGTTGGGGCGATGCAGGTTTACATTTGGAAACTTGGGTGCTACCGTCATATTCTCTTAAATCGTTGAAACCAGAACAAGATACTGCAGGCCAAAGTAAGCATGTGTGTTATTGACTTGTGTTTGTGTGTGTAGTTTAGTTGAAACGACATTTTAAAATCGATTAGAAGACGGCGCTCGGCAAAGTTTGTCAAGCTTATGCAATCAGCGCATATTATATAACTTTATGGTGAATCGAATTTATAATGCCTCACAACTGTTTCTGAATTTCAGTTGCAATGCAGTTTAATGAGAGTAAGTTTCATCAGAAGAACAGGCCCACCGAAATTACGGTC
>LUCH01003508.1:17547-55434 GCA_013368495.1 Paragonimus heterotremus
GAAGAACCGGAGTCCTAGTCAGCATAGCCAGCCGGATCAAAACAGTACACAAGCCCAACCACCTCGCCAAGGTAGCAACACAGGTTGGGATCTGAGCAGCAAAGAGTCAATAACACTTTAAATATCACGAGTAACTTTCCTTACATTCTCGTCCCTATGGGTTAATCAACTGTCACGTGTGCTTCAACGGAAAACCGCCGACAAATCCATTTGGTTAGTGTTTCGTGTGTATTGTATCAGGTGTGTCTATGGCTCTCATATCTCTTACACACTAGTTAACATCCTTAGCGCTTAGCTTGAACGATCGGAATGAGAGTTAAACAATGTAAGTGCGACGCTCTTCCGATAGATCGACCGATATACGAAACCTTAGTGTCCAGAATTGCATACACACCTGCCTTACGTTCGCCTCCAAAATCTCGGTCTTCATTTGAGTGTCAATCAGGGAACCGCGAGCTTTCTTAAACAATATCAGCCCTATTTACGGAAAATAACTAACTGGTAAGTGAGCCACAGACTGAGGCAAACCAAGCTACAGACAATCGTACCAAAAAGAAACTTATTTACTATTATTTTTGTTAATAAATCGTGAACCTTTTTGCTCTATGGGAAACAATTCATTTGCTGCTAAAACTGAATTACTCGGGTGTATGAGCGAGAAGGATTATCTCAACTCGAGCACACGTTCACAATAGCTTTATGTAAATTAGTTTGATGAAACTTAGTTGATTAGGGTCAGTATGATACTTCCGTTAGGTCAGGCAGTGTAATGGATAACCTTAAAATTGAGGTTATCTTCCCATAGAAAGTTTCTCAATCAACAAGTAACGCCTAGGGGTTCAAACCGAGAAGATCAGCGGGCTTCAATATTTCATATTTTTTAAATAAGATATTAAAGTACAATGACCTTACTGATGGACAAACTTTCTCAAGATGACAAGACAATTACACCGAAAGGTGAGCTAATTTTCTGACCAATCACGCTCTTCTGGGCGACTTTTTAATCACCTTCTACTATCCCGAATACAACAGACCAATTATTACGCGGATGAACACCTAACAGTCGAATCCAAGCACAAAAAAAGTCGATTGACATGGCTCTAGAACTATTGCATGTGTAAATAAACGTCTGAATTAAAAGATATTGTACACCCACAACTACCAGCTACGTAGCTGTCCACTTTTCCATAGCTGTGAAGTTTAAAGGCCTATTTGAAGTTTTCTGATCGTCATATAAAATTCACCCATACATTGATGAGACTTAACGATAACAGCTAGTTGTATACTTACAGTAGTATTACGTTGGCTCTAAACACAAAATATAGGCTGCAGTATCCAGCCGTGAAGACAAAATAATTAGGCAAACCAAGAATTCAGTGGCTTGCAGCACAAAGAGCTCTTGATTAAGATCAGGATTCACTACAATCGCTACATCCTTCTAGTGTTCAAATTTTTACCTAAATGTTAACATATTAACATCGTAAACTGCGATCAAAGTAAAGTAGTTAACGGATTGTAGCATCCATCTTTTTAGACAAGTCAAATCAAAACAGTGAGTACATTCAACGGCGAAACAGAACACTTCAGAATTCTGGCTGTCTGAGACAATGCGAACGTTAAATTACCAATGCACCAAAACACGTGGTGAATAGACAAAGTCACGTGTCACAAAGAGTTGAACACATAAGCAACCGAGGTAACATCTGTAGAAGAGCTACACCGTAACAATTCCCACGCTGTATTACGTAAACAGAAAAAAAATTGTTTCAACTAAATTAAAGAATAATCTAATTAGTGAAAACGGTATCTCAGAGATGAGCAGAACTACAGAACTAATTAGGTGGTTAGTTTATTCGGAGTCATCCTCCGTAGGATTTGCCCATGAAAACTAATCGAGACTGTTATGCACAACAACACGAAAGGTGTATTCGTCAGTGACGCTGCGGATAGTTACGAAGTGTTCGAATTCATGAATGCATCAGTTGTAGATGACACCGTATCCGCTAATCACTTTTCACCTTTTTCATGGCAATCCTCAATTGGCTTTTTATCGGTTCCTTTCTAATCTTCACTTATATGAATTCGTTAGTGGACAGCATAACAGCAACTAACTTGTTTGAGATAAGAGGGCAATAGACAAAAACAGCTGATGGAGATAGGGCAGAAGTCACCCCTGCGGAGTCCTCCATAGTCTTAGACGGGCTCAGCCGCACAACCCTAAGTATGAAGCTCCCGTGGGGCAATGTCAATGGCTCATAACTTCTATGGCGCACTGACTATCCCACGGACCGATGACTTAGTACAACTTTTGTCCTGTTTGGCTGAGTTTCGATGCCTGGCAGTGTACCTTAGGATTCCATTATGAGCCGTTCGTTGCACCGACTATTTGTCCTTGAACTGCCAAAGATGTTAAGTTCTCCGCAAGCGACAGTTCCAGAGTACCTTAGCATTGCTGGCGAAGAAAGCTAACGTGACTCTCGGAATGATTTTCGGGTTGTTTACAGCAATCCAGCCATTGAGCTTTCGGTTGGTTTTTAGTCCACTAGTATGCACTCACCTTGGGTTAACTGTTTAAGTATATCAGCCACTTTATCAGATTGAAAGGGTACAGAGTAGGGTTGAAAGACACGTTGTAAAGCATCATTCAATTTCTCATTCGGAAAAATTGGTTAAGCCGGATAAATCCTCTATGCACTATGGACAATTCAGAGACAATCTAATCATGAACTGGGAAATGTTGTATTTGCCGTCACGTCCACAAACAGACACGCTTACGCCAAACTCAAATCACTCCCTTCGAGGTTACTTGTTGAACCTGCGACACCGATAGGTCAATTTCAAGTTAAACATCACCCACAATTGATCGCAGCTGTCGCATTCCCATAGACTTTCCAGTCGGCCCCTTTCGAAAAGAAGCACTAGACTCGAGTTTCGCTCTCATTAGAGCTCGTCAGTAGTGCATGTCATCGCCACTGCCGAGACTTGGACCACGGACTTGCTGTTCATGAGGCAACCGTGTTTACCACTGCGCCATTGACCTCACGTTAGGCACGACCGAATTATCATATGTGAACGCTCAACCACTCTCGCTTGTGAGTAATGATCAGGTTGCCCGATCGTCTCGAAATGGAGACACAGTTACTGTCTGTTAACTCCAATCGATAACCCCGCGATTAGGACTTTCTAGACAGGTCGAAATCTCCGATCTCATTAAACTGACCGATAGGTCAGTCAGAATGAAAACAATTACCTTTCAGCGTTGAGATATGTTCATTATAGAGCACATCAGCTTAATAATGCATCGACAGCACCATCAATACACACGACCTCAAGCTGAGACTTGAAGCCAGTTCGAGTCTCCAAATAGTGTAGCCATCAGGACAAGTTGAAGTAGCCTACAACCTCAAAGGGTAGCGCAATCGTTCACATTGCCTGTTGAACCGAGCCTGTTTCGTACATGATAGTCATGTTTACTGTTCAAGTTCATAGTTCCCTACCCTCAGTTCGTCTCGTCTAATCAACTTCCACGCTTCCGTAATCCTTACGATTTCTAAAACGACACTTTTTGTTGTAGGTGATTCTCGCTTACGTTATGCTCTGTTCACAACAGAATCAGATGTAAACAAGCGTAGCTAGCTTACTCTAAACTGTAAAATCTCCACGATCCCAACAGAAGTATACTGGTTGAATGTACCTTGCAGAACGTGCTAACTGACTGAGTAAACATGTGGAAAGGTGAGAAGTTCTCGTAACAATAAATAAACGAATGGCCAGCAGAGTTTAAGCGAATAGAGGAATAAGCCAAACTAGTCAGTACTACAATGAATAATGCGTACACTCGTTATGAATGATGCATTTCTATTCATACAAGCAAATTTCTCCGCAGTAAGTGGATATTTCCCCTAGTATATCTCGGTAAACAACGGTCCTCTAAACATTATCTATCTCACACAAATATGGTTAGTACACTTAACGGTAAGGGATAACAGCCCTACTGATGGGCTTCAACAACAGCAAAACTCGAGTCTCGCATCTCTTTTCGGAAGCGGCTGACAGAAACGTCTATGGGAATGGGATGGCTTGATCAACTGTAGTGGATGTTCAAATTGTAAAAATTAGGATTCCCTGCATACTCACCAATGAAATTAATATACGTAATACATAGTTAAAGGAACAAGGGGTTCGACAGGACTTGTATGTGATCGCAGATTTCGCACACATAAACACTTAAGCAATTGCTTGTTTCGGACAGAGTCGATAGATTACAGTTTCGCAGTGATTAGCGCTCAGCAGCGGGAAAGACAATTTAGTGTCGACAGAGAGATGAAAGCTAGTGATCGAACTAGGCGCTACTGTCAAAATCCAAAAAGAGGATAGCTCAATCAGCGCCTCTGTTTATAGCACACAAATTAACCTGGAAGAGAGAAAACGCGATCAAAGATTTGACAGGCAGCATCTTTCACCAACTGCCGGGAGTTCCATTCTTTGTAAAGTGCCCATGAGGAGAAACAACATGTTTCTTGGACAAAAACAGAGCGACTGATTCCATCAAAAATGAAGAAGGTTACTATACTGCATCGTTGAAAAATTACGAAGCAAATCAGAAAAAAAGTGAAAACACTGGGACAGAAAACGAGTGCTGACAATCGTCCTTAAATAATGATAGGAAGTACTAAAAATCAAATCAAGAAAAGTTCAAATATACCTAGATGTTGTTTTTCCAATCGTTCTGTTAAAGTATTCTGAAAAATAGAACATTTTCTTTCTACCGGATTAACAAATGTCAGAAAAATATAATGTAGCCAAAGTAGGGAAGAATGGAGTTTCAGGTGTTCATTCGAATACATACAAAAACTTGCAGACCGGTTGACATCCTGTGAAACACGGCTAGGCCATACAGGTGACTTCCGAACAATTCAAAGTAAGTCGAAGACATTGCTACCCATTTTTGCCGCAGGTTTTGTCAGCACTTCTGGCTACTTAGATTAGTTTCAACTGAACATGGCAAAATAAATTTTACACAAGAGAGCATACAGGTTGTGCTTAAAACGTTGTGGTTATCAAGCTGCCGTAAATAAGTACTGTGTCTTTCGAGCAGACCTGCCGAAACCTTGACACGCTAATCCAGTAAACGTTATGTGCTGCTTCGCTGCGAGTGTTAGAAATTAGTCAATCGATATCCACTCCGCTTATTGAAATAGTTACACCAAATTCCACTATATGTACAAGTGAACAGCTCAGTAATTACAAAAGTCACATTGTAGAACAACTCTATACAAGGAAAAATATCTAATGCTGATGAGAAGAAAGTGTTTTTCTTACTCTAGCAAACATGTCAATAGTGCAATGAATCCAGGATAAGCGAAGTCTTAAATAAAATGAGTCACAACTTCATCGCGTCGAGTCAGGTAACTTTGGCTAAATTAACCAGATTGTCATGCTAAGCGAAGTAACCCGATAACAGTTAGGCTAACGGTCTATTGTAACCGAAAACTCCTCGCATACAAGCTTAAGCGTGCCCGAAGCCAGTTGAAGATAACGAAATGAGATAAGTTAAACAGCACCCTACGGTGTAACTGAGAAGTTAGAAAAATACTGCCGAACGTTTTTCTGAACCATAATTCGATTTCCAAACTATCTAACTGCACAAAAAACAACCTTCAAGTCACCCCACAAACCGAACTGTCCGAACCATCGAAGGGCGTTCAAGGAAAAGTGACAGACACGGTGATTTTCACACAATAACACTATTGTTTGGATAAGTTAGTCAGTGAATGATAGGAGGGTGATGACAATAGATGCGGTCGTTCAACTGCCCCCAGGAACAGTTCATGGGTATGGTCGGATGTATAGGGAAAAGACTTCGATGGAGCGTGCACTTTGGTATGAGTCATGCAAGTTCATATGCGTTTTTACTTGACAATTACCTTGGCCGCGCGCTGGCCACGTATAGTGGAAGTCGCTTGTATTGCAAAAGTCTATTGAGTGGGTTCTACAAGGTTTTAGCTGCATTGAACGGTTTTCACATCATTTCAAAGAATTCACTCCTGTGAATTGCTGATCGTCAACAGCAAGCGGGTGCAGGCTAGAAGAGAACTGATACAGACTGGATGTAATAACGACACATTACAAGTGATTTGTAAGATCCACGGACGAAAGGTAACCACCCCTTTCCTCGGGGTCATTTATGCTGTCGTCTTTACAACAAGGACAAAGTACAAAATGTTCTTCACATTTGTATGGTTAATGTAGAGACTAAACGAAAAGACCGTCAAAAATACACCGAAAAGGAGAAAGATGAAATATCGCTGTGCAGCGGACGAATAGAGGAAATTTGTCACTCCTATCCCAAGTACTAAGTAGAAAATGTAACTCAGCATAATCCAGTGTTCTCAAAATAAAAGCATTGTAAAATCGCCTGCGTCCTGTCAAATAATCATGCGTGAACACTACTCTGAAACACAAAGATGAATAAGAGCAACCACTTCATTAGGTTAAATAACCAAGGCATGTGAAAGCGAATTCGTAATAGCCTTGTAGTGACGACAAGAGACTACTAACCACAGAGTCACTAGTTCGAACTCGGTTGTTGCTGCAGCTCGTGACTGGATGTGAACGGTCTGGGAGTATCCAGCCTATTTTCATTTGCAGGTCATACAATAGCAACCACCGTGCAATGTGAAGGTTGAAAACAAACTGAATGAATACAACACGGACAGCGTATCCACTCACCGAATTATTCCAGCTGTTCAAGTTTACACAAACGACTTTCGTTATCTGCATTCCAATCCAGTCGTACCTCCATGGATTATAAGGCAAAGTCAAGGTTTTATGCTAAAACATCACGAAAGTTCCCCTCATTTCTGAAACAATCCACCTAACCGCAGCATACCCTATGTCAGGTTTGGGTGAGAACCTGACAGACAGAACTGCGGACTACTTATATGGCCTACTGCCCAGACGTTTTCATACACCTACCCAACCTTACGTCTAGCTGTAGTATCTAAAGAATCGAACAGAACCATCTCGCATTCATAGCTATCTGCTAACGACGACGGCTTTGCTGTTCGACTACATCCATAAAAATAAACCTACCATTCGCGAGCAAGCATTCTTATGAATGAACATAATTACATCCAAGAGCAAACACACCTACAATGAGACTACATGCAACGCAACTAAAATTACACCAGTAAGACCGAAAATCAACGCCACCAAAAATTCAACGTTACTTACAAAAAGTACCGAGGCAAAACATGTTGAATAACCTTCGTGACCACATAAATGAAAATACCAGCTATCCCTTCATACAGGCTTTGCGCGCAAACTCAAACTACAACATCAGTCTCTGAGGGATGAAATTCACTGAGCAAGCGATCCACAGTAGGAGCCAACCGTCAATATGAGATAGTCCGTGTTCGATCGGTTGACCCCGATTAACATGTAGAAATATCAGTCAACTCTGAAAGAACTCTTTAGTAACTCATTAGACCTCGGAAGCAAATGAAATGGAACGACACACAGCCACAAAACCGGCATACAAGCGAGCATAACTGCAGCTGTTTAGTTGACAAGCACACAAAACACTTTTCGGGACAATAGGTGATGCGTGACTGAAAATGTGCAATCTTTGTTTCTAAAAACAGAACGGATTGTTGGTCCAACCGGATAAACTAACAGACTGTTGACCAAATGCCTTAAGATCCACAGTTTCAAAAAAATAAAATTAGAACATGTGAGAAATTGGAATTCGATGAGGCAATAAGTTTACCGAAGACTTGCTTGCCGTGTAAATTCGTATCCGTAGACGAGCGCTACGCATGCGTTGGCACTTCAAATACAGTCACAGAGCTTGTTCACGCAATAGGTAAATAAACCATGTGCAAAGATAGATCGGGTTGTTCGATCATCCGACAAAGTCTCAAGCAACATTTTATGTCATTGGATGGAGCAGAAGTTGAACCATAGTCTGTAAACAGTGTTAGAGACATCTATGACCGAATGGGCTCAAAGTTGACTAAGACCTTGTCAACGAACGTGCGTATAACAATTCAACTAAACTAGAGACGATAAGTGAATGTTCAGAACTGTATGAGGGGTTTTTGGCCCAATAAAAGTCATTCTTTTAACTCTCTTTCATATACGCACACACACACACACGGTTTTGAAGAAAATACATCGGTATTATGTCTGTGACCCTAATAAAAAAGAGAAGCCTCTGGAACATCATCGGACGAAAGTGGTTGTTCATCAATGCATTACAACGATTGAATAGTATCCTGAATAGCTGGTGGTCAAAATTGGACATACCAGTGAGCAATTGAGGACAGTTCGACCTATCAGAATGCCTACAGCATAAGAAAATAAACAGACTACGATAAAATGGAACACCGTTTCCTCAGCCTGGTGATACGAAGACGAATGCTAAGGATTACCGTGATGAAAGTTAACAACATGGCTGGTCAAGTTCAATCAATGGAATCAGTACATAATGCATACCTTCGAACGATCAATGCAAAAACAGCACGTGACTTCAAGTGTCTTCATCTAGCACTGCCATCAGTATGCGCATATTAGGTCGGAATAGAGTCCACAAGTGCGTGATTACACACAAAAACAACCGGCAAATACGTATCAGTCTAAATGTATTTAAAAATTATTTGGGATGTACAAATTACAAATGAGCCTTAATTGATACAACTGTCATGTATAACCCGGAGTACAGTAGAAAGAAAAGACGATTACACGAGAAAGAAAAATCGAATGCAAAAATAGCGCATAACTTAGTGCGCGGAATTCATGAAGAATGCAGTCGCAGAAACAAATCGCCAATGAACCACGTTGTATGGGCCTCTTGTTCGCAGATGATCAACCTGAGGAAAATACAAACAAAGTCCACATGAAATACAGTAATGAGTTAACACAGGCAGGAAACTGGCGGACAAATCTAGCATATTAAAACAACTTGACGACTAGTGATGCTTTTGATTACTCTGATACAAGGCGGTCGATGTCAGAGTGATTGGATGGAATTTCGCTATCATACCAATCAATCAATCAATAACGACAATAATAGCCCCTACTTTCTAGGTCCACCGATCATTTCAGTTCGACTTTCATTTCCATAGACTGGCACTCAGTATTCCGTGTTAAATCTCGCATGTAATATCCGCAAATTTTTCCGCACGTATGCTCAACTGCACTTACTGCATTTTTAGGACGCTTGTTTTTTTTTATAAAGAGCTTTCCTAAAACCATATCGCTGAACCATTTAACTCAAACTAGTGGACCCGGTTAATTGTAGAACTATCACATTTTCCTTCCAGTTCGAGTGTGAACTAAAAGATAGGTTATTAATTAATTTCATGTTTTCAAAAAAAAACAAATTACACACTGAACTATAATCTGTTCGAAAAAATGAACACGGTTAAGTTGGCGCCATTTGTTCAGACCATAATTCCACAATCGGAATGTAATTTTCCACATAAAGTGCCTCACTACAATTGCCGTGGTGCTGTAGAAAAAATATATGAACCACCAGCCGTCGGATTAAATATCACAATTCATTTGAATCGCATCATTAATCAACGACTACACACGATCATCTAGTATGAATTTGTCTAAAGGTTTGCATTGTATAATCGAAAGTGAACGATCTGACATCATAGTGAAACAGCATAAGGACTTGGGCTTGAATTTCATAAATTAATCAAAAACCTGCGATTTTCATCGACTGACAGCTTACAGAACTGTCGGTGAAAATAGAACTTCATCAACTTTGCGGAAGACAAGAGCACCATACAATCAAACAATACGAAATGAACATTTTATCCGCCCGACACCAAAATAACGTAATAAATCTCTATGACAGACAAACAACTCAACGCTACCTGGTTTCCCTCATTTGATCGTAAGTCCCATATTTGGACTCAATCGCTCTGCATAAATTAGGCCGCAATTGAACAGGAAACAAAGGGCAAGTAAACAGACAGGCACGATCATCCTGAGAGTTTCCACACAGTTGGTAGTGGCTGAAGTGGAAGCCCGTGTTTTAATATTACGGAGAAATAGCCGAAAGTACCATATACCACTCTTTTCGTCGTGATATTACGTTACTTTTCATAAGGGTATAGAGTTTATTGCTTGTAATATAATTTCGCTGTGATGTGATAAGGTAAGACCTGACCTTCGACCTTCTCAACTTTGAGGTTTAACTTGGACATATAACTAAGTGTCCCGGAAAAATACAAAAATCCTGACGAAGATGCATTCGCAGCTAGTATAGATAGACACCGGAAAGAAACAGCAGAAGAAACCCTTAGGAGACCTAGTGTAGGCATGGTGGAAGAACTTGGTGTTTCATCTAACAACGTAGGGATAAGGTAGAAAGAAGGAGGAAGCTTTGTCAAAATGTACCGAACAGACTGGCAGGGACTTGAATGAAGATGCATTTGAAGGCGTATGTTTCGCTGTTATTGTGATATAAACATTAACCCCCTTTTTGTCACGCGTTAATACGTGTGATGAAAAAAGCGATAATGGAGTGATACAGTGGATCAATAAAATGAACCTTCTTGAACATCAAATAAGATGCGACATTCGCCCGAGTAAAAATCTGAGTACAGTTTGTTGGACTACAGCCGGGTTAACCCAACACAGGTCTGCGCCAACTAACGCTACAACAACAGTGGAGTTACATTGTGAAAAATTGAAAGTATCTCATCACCGAAAAACAGTTCATCCGTACTCCGGATTAGATCTTCCAGGATAATAGTTAGAGGACAAAAGTTACGGGTGTCTAAAGAGACATCATTTCACGCAATCTATCTAAAAGTAACTGTATCGCGTTGACAGGACTGTTAGCCACAGTAATGTTTACACGAAAAAATTACAGAATCTGGCCTAGCTACAATCTTTTAAAAATGGTTTCATAAATATAAAGGTAATTTCAGAATAACCTAACAGATTGCCCTTCAGTTATCTGAGAGCCCATTTACTTCGTAGAAGAAAACGTTTGCAATAAGGAGTTCTGCTGATGAAATTCAAAGATCGTAAGCGGAAAGAACTTCTGTGAGAAGAATGTATCTATTGGAAGAAAAATACATCCAAATGAGTTGGTCTTTTCTTACCATAAAATAAATTCAATCCACTAAATTGTCTTTTGTGATAACAAAACAGCTGGAAAGGTCCTCGTTTTACATGAAAATATGCTTTGCCAGATGTGGAGAAAACAACCGCAGAACATCTGAAGGATTTACAGCATTAAAGCTATTTGGTTTCTACCTGATGTGAATCGATATACGCGAACCTGACTTTCATGAAAATTTACCCAACTGGCCCGGATAGAAGCATCATTCAAAATCTCGTTCCACTGATCGAAAAACATCTTAGTAATACTCCGAAATAACAAACCGAAGGATTGTATTGGTCATGATGAGCAAGTAAACAAGATGCAATCCATGAGAACGACAAACTGACTGAAGGAAATCAATGAACAGCACCGTGATTTTGGTCCCAGTGCTCACTAGCATTTGTCACATCCAAAACCATACGATATTGTGGTGCGTGCCGGACTTTTTAGTTACGGTTTTGGTAGGGTAATTCGAACGAGTATCTAGGTACACATCTCCCAAGAAATAAAACAGAGAAAGGGGAAAGTATTTTCTAACTGAAAGTAACAATGAGCTTACTAGCAAAAAAAATTGTTTCCTTGGATAAACCAAACCAATTGCAGAATGGAAGTTCGACAAAGAATCCCATTGAAACAGGTTTGTGTAGAATGAAACATTAATGAACTGTCAGATTTAGGCAACAATACGTAGTCACCTTTTACAACAAACAACATTCACTTAAACATGACACTCTAGGAGCAGTCATAGTGACCGATCTACATCTCACCGTTTTATGCTTGACAGCTAGTAACTTATATAGAACTGCATTAAATATCTGGAAATTGACACGTGATCCAGCAAACCTGAAAAGGCTTTCGAGCGGGAAGTGAAGTGCCACCAGTGCATATCGTTGAGAGTTGCCTAAGGACTGTTATCAAAAATAAACACGAATCCTACAGCATTCACGCTAATATAGTTGAACCGTGGTAACAGCGTCGCCACACAGTCCCGGCCACATGGCCCTGCTAGATGAGGTGGCGTTATTACGGATATATTCAAAAGTGACACAAATGTACACAACAGAATATAAATTACCATACGCGAAGTATGCAGAGGTACAAAATACAAAAGTCTTGGTTTGTTGCATACAACACTGGTGAAAAACCGGTCCAATGTTGTTCTTTACGTATAACATTTCTCACAGTAAGTTTCTCAGTTTTCATTTGCAAAATATGCGCTATATACACGATGCTTCTCGGTATATTTACTGATGAGTGCACGCACGATAGCATTTCTGAAAGACTTTGTTGTTAGAAGTCCGGAGGATTTGTAATGATGGATCGACAACAAGCGATAACTTAAACTGGAGTTTGGGGGTAAGAACGAAATTTAAGCCATTCAGCAAGTATTCACTGACAGGTGCGTCTTATTTTACGCCCTCGAACTCCTCTGGTGTTGCAGCGTAATCATGATAAAAACGTATACCTCAGAAAGGGTGGGCAATACTCATGTCCCCGTAATCCTCGTCTATGTTTTCAGCTCAAACAAAAAATCCAAAGCGTAGGAAGCACTGTGCAATTGTAACAGCTGAGTGCATCCACTTATTTTGTAACCCAACAGAATGCGATTATGACGCTGTATACTGTCGAATTAATCACATCAACCACCACAAGAATGTGCCTGGGGATACGCTTGAGATACCCTTATTTGAACGTGCCGTTAAGTTCATGGAAGAATGGATGAAAGCTTGCAGTGGTAATAAGAAAGAGGAGATTATTTGTAAAATATCGGCACCAAATTTGGTACGAATGAAGCCAAACAATTTGAGTGTTTTGGTTGACATGTCTTTAATAAATGAATTCAGAACATGACTTTAAGGATAAGTTGTAATACCAAACGTTTTAACTACCTCGGATGACCTTTTTCAAAGGTGTTATAATCAAATTGCAATACTCTGATGAAGGAAAATCATTCTCACGTGAGTGTATTCTCCAGCCTCTGAAAGACAGCCTAAATTATCAAGAAACAGAACATGTATGAGCAGTTAGGCAGCCCAGTTACGCTGTGTGAATGACTTTGGTGCGACAAAATGTTATTCAATGTTCGAGAATGACAATTTTTGGTTGGTCACTTAGTAGTGTTGTCACCAGGGACGCTCGTGTTTTTCACAAAGAGTACACTAACAGTTATCAGAGAGGGCGGTTAATGTGTTTTATCGCTGTGTGTACCGTGAGAACAGCGTTAACAGTGGGGTGATGCAGTTAAATAGGCTTGACATGTCAGATTCCACGGAAACCAGAACTGACTAAGCTAAAAGTGGCACCAGCACTGATGTCTCACTAGTTAACAAACTACGCTGGTATGATTGCAGTACCGTTTAGACAACAGCTGTCCGATAAAGAAAATGGTTTCGGAATCATGTAAGAACCCCGTGAAGCACCAAATGTACTGAATAACAATCCGAAGATGGAAAGAGATAGTTGGGATAAAACCAATACACGAGTAAAACAGAAACGCCTCATTTTCCCCGCAACATACCATCAACTACCGGACGAAGTAATGTGAAGTCAGAACAAACAAACAAAATTCACAAATCCGTTACAGTTATTTAGAAAGAAATCAGTATCATAAAAGACAAACCAACAAACGCAACGTGTAATTAACTTAATAACACAACGGAAATCTAAAACGCCGAATTCTTTGAAGATAATAGTGTGCACAGAAAGTTAGTCTATAAAATCCAATCCACATAAGAATAGCGGTGACACAGATGAGGGGCTTGGCGGATCAACTATATAAATGGTGAAATCAAACGAACAATGTGAGAACTTAAGAAAAATTACTTTGCCAACTTTGAGGTCAGCGAATCCAACTGCTGTTGCTCAGATGGTGTGATACTGGATGCTAGCGCTTCCAGGCTCTCTTTTTGCTGGCTCACCAAATTGACAGCAGACTCATCTTCGTTTGTATCACTCAACTGAGCCGTCAGCTGAGACAATTTGAGCTGATGCTTCTCGATCAGATTCTCGACTCGATAGCGTTGTTCGATCAGGCGCCTGAAATGAGAATCAGGAACAAAACCAATTATGGGAGCCAATGGTTCGCGTTAAAACTTGTCATATCAATGCACATGATAACGAAAAAGTTTTTGTGATGACGATTCGTCCACAGCAATTCCCGTTGATCAAGGTCACATTACCGAAAGTATGACGAAATATCGATCAACTTGATCAATTTGACGTCCAAACAGATTTGCGAGGATTAATATGATACAACTACAGTTGAGGTGGGAATCGCTGTGATCATAGGGTAGTCCTTGTCGTTGAACTACAACGCTCTTGGAGTGTGTCGAGATGATACCCAATGAGGATTGAGGATGCTGTTCGCGTTGCTTCTGGTCTGAAACGTTAGACATGAGTGTAAGCAGGGACCCAATCACCAGGGAGCGTCGTGAGTCAAACACAAATGAAACGTTTAAGGCGTCAACAAGGGTCAAACCGATCGCAGTAAGCATCCACACTGGAATTTTCTTCAGACGACTCCACGGACGAACCAATGCAGAGACACGTTGTAACAAATAACTTGAACCAAATTGTTAAAAGACTGTGTTGCCCTGTAATCGTAAATACTGTGACCCTCTTTATACCCAGAACCATTCAAGCGATGTAGGTTTCCAGGGTGAAACACATGTATTCCCTAAGTGTCAGGTTAATGAGACACAGTAACGTGGTTAAGTAAATACATATCGACCAGCAGGGACACCGACAGATCCACATGGCCTAGTAACCGGAAGATAATGTCGTCACAGCAATCAGCTCATGTGGTCTAAATAACACACGAATCGATAGGAAAATAAACTCGAAGGCGACTGAATCGCCGACTAAATCACAGTCGCAGTGTGTAAATAACAGACCTCAGTAAACATGTGCCCCATATATAAACGTAACCTGAAGGCTGACTCCACACGTGTCGACAACCATCTGTTGACCGTAAGGTGATTCATGCATACCACATGTTAACGCATGATGCACTTACCACTCGAGTTTATAAACAAGGACATCGGTAAAACCGATGGTAATTCGAAGTGGATGAGTGCACTGAGCACTTTCATCCAACTACAGATGAATTCGTGCCAGGCCTTTAATGTGAACCAGTAAAACTCATTTACGAAAAGCTGTCAAAATCCAGTTGTTAAAATTTGTTGCAACCACACGATAATTCCGGTTCAAACCCGTTATTTAAGAACAAATACAAGTAGGCTATAATCATCACCATTACAATCCATGACATAGTGTTTGATTTTTTTAAACTACTTTATTGATATACTCTGTGTTGTAAACATTAAGTGAAAACTTCTGTGCTAGTGGTACAGACGAGCCAGCTTTCATAGCCTATTTTGTTCAAGGTTGAATAAACCGTTGAAGTGAACTTTTTTTACTTGAAAGAGTATTACTGTAATGATGTAGCCCCCCCCCACCATCAGAAGCTTGGTCTGGAGTCGTCCAATTAGAAATATTGGGTTCACACAATCGTCATACAAATATCCCTTGGTATGAAACCAATAAGAGTTGTCACAATAAACATAAGATGGTTAACGTTACAATGGGACGTATATGAGAAGCTCGACAGTAGCCTACTTTTTCTGTCCAAATTCGTGCTCGGTACGCAGCGAGACTCGCAGAGCCGTGTGCTGCGCCAATTCGATCAAAATATTGGCAATTCGAGGGAGACTGATCGAATACAAACAAAGAATAGTTTCAGACGTATACTCTTTCGATCGAGAAAGTTCCTGCGAGTGGACAAAAACAGTCGACCAAGTTAAGTCAACAAAAGTCCGTGTGCATGCCAACACAGCAAAGTATTCAGCAAAAATGTACAAACGAAACAAGGAGTTCGAGAGACACAAGCGACCTACGCACATAGGGACGAATGCAATATAATTTGATGCGTGACAAGTATATGCACTTGTGCAAACCCTGCAATTTTATACTACAATAGGTTTAAAATATCGAAATAATTAAAGCAGGCTGCGTGGTCATTACGAAATGCAATCGAATAAACCAGAAAATATAGAGATGTCTGAGGTCAAGAAAGTGAGCGATATATTCAGCTTAAGTGATTTCGAAAAAGTTAACAGGATTTGAATTTGACAAATTACATCGTTGTCATTCGACAAGACAAAAAGTTTGGATACTGTCTATTCATTGATTAATAAATGACCATGAATGTGACTCAATGACTCTGTAGTTTGAACCGTCGTCCGCAGTAGCAGTCTGAGAGAAATCATGTCACTAAGAGGAGAAAAAGACACGGGAACTAGAAAACTAACATTGTACGGATGAAGACAAGCCAGGGACTCCGACAAACTGCCACTTCAGGAAGCTTGTCCGGCCAGCGATTTGGGTGACACCTACCAATGAGCAGTAGGGAATTTTAGTTTTATATACATTGAACGTCACTCGTAACTGATCGCAGCTATCGCACTCCCCTATTACTCATCAGTAATCAAAATACCGCTCAAGTTAATGGTAACTGTGATTTCAACTTGGAAAGAAGGCCTAGTCGAGGGGTCATCGATTGGATTTAACAGGACAGTTACCGTGTCTCGATCAGGCAACCTGATCATTACTCACAAGCGAAAGTGATCGAGCGTTCACATATGATAATTCGGCAGTGCCTAAACTGTAGTCACTGGCGCAGTGGTCAACAAAGTTACCTCATGAAAGCGTGGCCGGAGTTCTAGTTCAGGCAGTGGCAAAGATATACTCTACCGACGAGTTCTAACATGAGCGAAACTCAAGTTTAGTGCTTCTTTTCGAAAAGGGCGGACTGTAAAGTCAATGAGAATGCGACAGCTGCGGTCAATTGCGGGTGATGTTCAATTCATATGGAAAACCAAAACCCCCTAGTACCCACCAAAAATCGAAAAGTTGTCCCATCCTGCAGTAAAAAAAAGCTACTTGCGAACAGTTTTGAGTCATGGCTGATAAAGTGTTGCCATAAGGAAAAAGCTGGCAACGGCTTACTGTAGTAGATACGAATCCGCCAGCAACCATCTTTGGCAAAGCACGCCGAAAGTCCTTCTGTGGAAGCAGAACACGTCGCTCAATCTGGGAAGAGGGAAATAATCGGCGAAAACCAATAAAAGCATTGTGAAAATCCCGTTTAGCTGGTAATTGTGATAAGTAGCTGTGGGAACAACCGTGGAGAAAGCACACCGATAGTCAATTATGCTATAAAACAACATTTATGTGGTTAAAGAGAGAAAAAACAGGAAAGAACAAAGATGTAAGGCGAATTTGATGAACATCAGGCTTTGGGACCATGAGTGTACCAAACGATTGACAGTACGTTTAAAGGGGTGCATAATATAATTTCACAACGAAAGTGTCGCTGACTGCGGATCCACTAATTACCCAAGCTGTGTGAGCAGCGTCTTGTGGTCCACAGTCGAGAAGTTGGAGACACCTAATGGAACTAAGCCATGGTACTTCAAATACACCGCACATTGGTCACCTAGCTGGCCCTTTCAGTAAGGCTTAAATAAAGGGAAAGGTTTGGTGAACGGTAAACAATGGATTGCCACTGGCAAACCGCAACCAACTTATTCGCCATTTGGATTTAGATTGACAACAGGCCATCCACGGGCAAAAACATGGTCAAATAGTTCAGCACAACGACAAAATCCGCAAACAACCTGCACACTACTGAACTCTTTAGAACTAGAAGTGAGTCTTTTCAGGAAACAATGGGGACAGCTACTCGGTAGTTAGCCGCTCGGTTAGATTAAACCCGTACACTCTTACCATCAACCCAGACAAGATCGTGTGCACACAGGCACTGTAAACTTTCTATAATCTGAGAAACACCTGCTACAAAAGTAACCACAGTCGTACTCTCCAATGTCAAAGGAGTCGGACAGGATTCGAGCACAAAAACCTGGAGCAAATAAGTTTATGAATTTACAATAACCATGATGTAAACACTGATAAATATTTACGCCGTCACATGGACACTTAAAGATGATAATACATGGGAGAAAGTCAGGCAGAACCTGAAGTGGAGTCTACAAGTTGGTCTATTGTGTGTCTGCATCTTGGGAAGTCAACGCAGTCAATCGGAAGGAAAATATTATGGTAAGTTGTCAACTTGGTGAAGTTGAAAAGATTCTGAAGTCTGATCAACTAAACAGCTTCTTCTAAACCGCTTCTTCAAACGGCAGTAGATGGAGAGGCATCAACAATAATGAAGCATGCTGTATTTCAATGTCAGTGCACGTAAGAATCGGTATGTTCCGCGGGGAAACTGCAGGACACTAGTCCTTATGTATAAAACCAATCGTCCATTTTCTTCACATCTATAACGGTACTGCCTGTGGTTCAAGTGATTTCGCGGGCAAGGCGAATAAGACTTTCTTCAAACAGTAAGGGGATAGACACGACGCACATTATGAAAAACATTCCGGTAGGATGCAAACCAGAATGGAGACAGATAACAAATGAATGGGAAGCGGACAAAATTGGTTACGTTTTTTCTTCAACTAGTTCCTTGATAATACAGCTGTCGACTATACGGTCACCAATTGGCAAAATAGAGTTTCATCCTAATGGTAATATGTACATACGTCTTGAATCTTGCGAGTAATAAGGTTCAGGTATACGACAGTAGAAAAAAAGAGTATAATCCACCCCGAAAAATGCACCAGTAGGGTCAAATCAATCTGGTTTGTTCAACATACACCCTGTATATCTGCATTTAAACGGACAAATGAATTGTTAACAAACAGAAGATACATTTATGAGACTGTCCCAAGGATCAGAATGGGAGGAGTAACGCCTAAATCTGAAACGAGATACCATTAGACACTCCTGGAACCAGCAAGATCAATAGTACACAAGTAAATGACAGCAATGCTAGCGTTGCAGTGTGGTAAGCGATTTCACAAAACAGACAACAATGTGTTGGAAAAGATAGGATACAACACAAATATAGTCTGTTACACTCACTAAACAGGTTGGGATATGCCTTGAGAGGGTCATCTCATATATTCATAGCAAACCTGTTAACGGTTTTCCCAACGCGGATCGCAAGAGTGGGTGTGACTCATGAAGGCGACCGTCCCGCAATTTGGTTCAGCAGAAGTCTTCGCTTTGGTACGAAAATTCACCGTGATAAATTTTAGTTCTGTTACTATTTGCCAACTGTTATGTACAAATCTGTCGTTTGTGACAGAATGATTAAGGCAGTCAGTCAACAAATAGAACAAAGTGGACCACCGTTACTCAGCCGAGTGGAATTGAAACAAGCCACAATAATATGTTCACCAATCCACTCCACTGAGTGCAGCAGGTACAGCGACCCGAATCAAACAGAACGATGGCCAATGCAGTAGGGAATTATTACCGCACACACTCAGATAAAGGGACAATTAGCGTTCTCGTTCAAAGTCATTGGTTCAAAAGGCTCAACTAGCCGGTACCAATCGACTAGAACTAGTACCGATTATAGAAATTGAAATGATTGAACAATTCTCCTAGCGACAGACCTGGAGGATCGGGAAACTGTAGCTGATCAGATAACTACTTATTGGTCTGCATAAATGATTAAGTGGATTACCGCACGATGTAATCTATACCTTTTGAGATATAGTCTGCTCAAGACAAAGTGGATATACAGATCAAGCAAGAAAACAACGGACCTTGCCTAGAAAGCTAACAGCAGGTAATGAATCACTGTGGCTTTGCACACTCACGTTAAAAAAAATCACAGAGTAGACGGGGCTCGGAAAACTAACGACACTTACCTCTTCGTGATTAAGTGGGCCGGAACTTAGCAGAAGTCGAAAAATTCGAAGACCACCGTTTTGAAAACTGCAAAGAAAAAGAACATGGGAAACTATGCTTATCCATGTGAACCAGTGAGGCTGTAATGTAACCGATTGATCGTGAAAACGTTGGGCCTGTCTAAAAGTAGACGAGATGTCCATCCAAATCATTCGCATAATAAGACATCCTGAGAAAGTTAGGTGCGTCAACAACAACGTAACTTTGATTAATACGTGGTTGTTTTTAGCCACGATGAATACATACTAGGTTATATTTGAAGTTGGAGTTTGTAAGTAAGTATATACGCAGAAAACCATTTTCACGGTTTTGACGGAAAAGTGACCACTCATTAAGAAAACATGATACACTGCCGTACGGTGAAGACGAGCAGCAGATTTCCTGTTGTCATACTAATGTAGAAAACGTTGGTCAAAACAGACATACATTAACTCAGCAAACATGTGTTAATCACGGTCCGTGTTGTCTCGGTTCATGTGATAGTAACGATAACCAAACAGGGTGTGATTAGGTTGCACGTTTGAGACAGCCGCCATTTGATTTAGAGAACAACCATAGTACAGAACAGACAAGTGATCGCTTAAACGCCTTTGAAATTTCTCTTTGAGTGCTGAGTGCAGCAAGTGAAACGGAGGCATAAACAACAGTCAGCCTGAGTATCTAGCTGAATCTAAAGTTACGATCGTACAGTTCCTGGCACCGGCTTACTTTCACAAACCTGTATGTAAGACAACCGAAGCTAAACGGAAGCGAACTTAACAGCCCACAGGGCATATGGTAGTTACCAAAACGACATCAGTGCTGATAGGAATTGCACCGCAATGTATCCATGGTCGTAGCACCCAAAATCAACATGCCATCTGGTCCACATTAAGAATCCCAACGGTTAAATGTTTCAGCTGTCAGAGCAAAACATCCAGAACCACAGTGTACGAATACCCGCCACATCAATTCGGCGAAAAATAAGCATAAACAAGTGATTCGCATCACCACACTCCGGTACATAAACCGGAGTAGCTAAGATTCGAAGTGTCCATAAAATTTGTTTTAAAAGTCAATGTATAGGAAAGAGTAGAACTTGAGGCTAGGCGATTGAATACCACGTGTGGTTAATCAAACGAGAAGCATCGATATGCGGGAGCCATAGGCAATAACGAAGTTAACTTTGTGAAAATGAGGTAATCAATGAAACCCCTGCAATTACAACAAGTAAATGATCAAGCGTGTTAGTCACTCATATGTGTTGTGAGAGCGTGCGTGGAACAAGAACACTAATCTGCAGTCGCCAGTTTATGATAATGGCTAGCAGCCACTTCGAATAGTGGCGGTCAAGCGAAGAGCATGTGTACACCATCTATGCTGTACTCTAGAGAGCATAGAAAGTTAATGAAATCAGGTTTGATCAGCAGCCCACTAAACAATGAGTACGGCAAGATACCGGTTCGACTTTCCATATAATTACCTTGCACATGACCCGTCTTGCATTACCTTGCCTGAAACGTAACAACCCTATCTCCCAAAACTACAGCGTTGCAATGCGACCAAATACGCAGCAACATGACAGGGTGGGAGGCTGACCTGGCCAGTAGTGGTTGACAGCCAACCAAAAAGAAAGCACTTAGGCTAGAAAAACTTGACTGCCAGATGTGCACAGCAGATTTGCAGACAAAAAAAACCCTGGAATCTATGGACATTCGCGCCAGCAACGACCGTACCCAAGTTATAGGGGAGAAAGCTGGAAAGACGATGTGAAGGGCATCCGGCCTGATGCTACTACTCCAAAGGCTCTGGCAGCTAGGTTAGTGTCGAAGATGTGGCACTGCTCTTCGTTTAATGAAATCAGTGACGCTGAGAGGGGATTCCGGCGACCGAGTGACCCAGCGTCCCGAAGCAAGTCACTGGGGTTAGCTCACAGTGCATTTCTCATTCCTTTCACTGATTGCTGTTGTCCGTCTTAGACAACAATACAGCGAAAACTTTTTTGCATTTCTAAACATTCCTGAAAATACATTATGGCTGTTGACACAACCGTGGCTACATAGGAGAAGAGTGTAGAATAATTAGTGGACGGAGGTCATATGAACAAATGTACACTGAATATCCAAGCAATATTAGGCTGAAGCCAGTGAAATCTGTATCGACTTTCCTAGGGATAACCTTTAAATGAGAACGAATTACGCGCAAAGGGTTAGAAAATATAGATAAAAATTCCAAAAAGCAAACAAGGGGCAAATGATTGCCGACAGAACACTACACTGATATATCTACACAGGGTAAGTCATTCGCTCAGCCTCACTGCAGTGGTAACTTCAGTATATACTGGTAACGTTTGCTGTCCCGGACCCACACCGAGTCAGGGAATTGTCAGAATGGTAACCACGCTCTTCACGTGACCAGCGTTGAGTCCACAAGCGCGCAATTTGCTAGTCAGTATGTATGACTTGACAAGTGATCACTGTCCTTACTAAATTGAGTCAGTTCCAGCGAGCTATTGCAATATGGAGAACGGTAATATCCAAAGGGTGAATCTCGAAGGCACAGGAGACAGAGTGAGTTGAAGAGCAAAGAGGGTAAACACTTCTCTTTGAAAGTAGGCACCGAAAAATACAGCTGTTGAAAAGGAAGGGCTGCTCTTAGGGGGCCACGATATCTGTTCACAGACCAACGCTGAAAAGCAATGGAAGTTTGCAGCTTCTGTACACTGCGACAGAATTCCGACAATAAAGTTCAACACTCCTAGGATCCACCATCTGGGTTGAGATTATCACCACATCCCAGTAAATTCCAAGAATACACTCAACTTAGTCAAGACGAAAACCGGTTGTTCAGGAATAGATACTGGACATCAAATTGCCCGTTTGCAGAACCCCATTCTAATCACCAGAACAATGTCAAATGTGACAAATACCCCAGGTGATACTGTGATTTACTGTGAGTCTGAAAACGTGAACATCAATTTGCGATCAGTGCATACTGAAGTTACCACTGCAGTGAGGCTGCGTGAATTGCGTACTGATATATATATATATATATATATATATATATATATATCGCATGCCAATCGTTCCTCTCTTGAATTTTTAACAATACTTCTGACTAGGGATTTCACGGCGACGTCACTGTCGGACGCATTATTTTAGTTTCCACTGAGAGACAGCAAGGACATTACTTATGATCTTCTCATCATTTGCAAGTGAATGCATTCAATACAATCCATCTGTCTAAAGCAAGATCAACTGCTGTTCACAGAGACAGACGGAGAAAGAGATAAATTAGCCAACTGGCAAAAACACATCGGATTCAGGAATGCAACATAAAGCTAGTAGAGAAGGAGAGTATAACAATGACTTACAGCACTTGAACAACACGCTCGGCGTGCTTGATGAGCAGCTGTCTTACAACGCGTTTGTACGCTGGTCAACGAAGAAGAGATGTGTGTTAAGAAAGTTAGGAAAGACTCGGAAAAAAAGAGAATGAGAACACGTTTAGGAAGACGAACATGTGATAAGCACATTTATATAAAACCTAGTAAAATAAGATACAACTCGTGAGCTTAGGAAATGGTTGCATACATATATAAAATCATAAGAAAACTCTAAGTCTCAAGCAAACGTACATAAGTGCAAATAGCCGTCTTGTAGAACCGAACCAGGGAGTCAGACAGTAGTTAAAAAAGGATACGACAAGTGTACATGTGGCCTCCGAGACCGGGCTCTTGAACAAGGAATTCCATCTGTAAAAGAACAAGTTGGTTCTAAGGACAATCCATGGATATAAACAGGAAATAACCAAGCAAACGTATTAAAGATGGACCGCAAAAATAATAACAACGTTCAGCGCAAAAGTATTTTTGAAAAATCACTAAGCTGTGTTGAGAGAACTTACCATTAACAGTATAGAAATAAATGTGACCACTTGAAACATGCTTTTCACGGTACAAACAGGAAGAAATGAACAGTTACTCCACAAGCAGAATGGGTTCAACTCAACATTGTTTGTCCAGGCGTTGAAATCTCAATCTATACGTGGCGCTTAATCAACCCGTTCAGCCACGTACGAACACTGCTGTTCAATTTCAAAAAGTTGCAAGTATGATTTGTGATCTGGGGATATTCAGCTGTTCACTCAGGAAGAACTAACCGTTGTTTGGGAAATCTTGAAACATGGATCCCAAAATGGACACACTGTGTACCTAACCATCTGGATCGATTTAAATCTACGTTTCTCTACATCAGCATTAGTTCTCAGTCGATTGCCTTCAAAGTATACTGTGAGTGCAGTGAGTGCATACGAGCTAATTTTGAGGCTAAAAACGTGGTAGATTCATTTGATGCTCGCCATCAAATCTTAGATATTAGCAGAAGCCATCTTCTGTTGCGCGTTTGATGTGACACTGTGCATACACCACCTGGTTACCGTATACTTCAGAGGTCCGTCTTATTTTTTGCTGGCGTGTAAAAAGTGGTCCTAATCCACACGCAAAGAAATCTTAGCTCATGTTACGTCGCAGGTCAGACTTTTGAGTTTAGAAACTCTGGATGGACAGTCCTCAAGTCAGTCCTCTTCCGCTACATAAACGACCGGGAAGTTAATGTTTCCTCGACAGTCACAGGATTCATCCACCGCGAATTCCTCCCTTATTTTACGCCCCAAGTTTTCTGCCTTCCCTCTGCCCTCTGGTGATAACTGTTTTCTAAAGCCAATACAACTGGTAAACATTAGTGCCATCAATGTCCGCTCTCTCCGATAAATTAGTCAGCAAGCTGCTCTGACAAGTACGCCCTCAAATCTGGAGATTGAAGTGTATTGTGTGCCAAAGACGTTGTTCTATGATCATAACAGACATTCACTTGAACTCATATCTAGATAACTCTCAGAGTCTTCGGTGACGCCAAAGCTGAATCTCGTGGTCAAGCTGGAGCGGGAATTGCAGAGTTCCAGAGCAGAGCAATGTTTGCTTGAATGGATCCCAGCGAACAGTAGTTTATGTGCTGTCAGAATCAATACGTGAGTTAAAATCTGTCACTGCTAATAAGAAAGGCATTTTGTACTTATTATATCGCTCCAACGGACAAATGTTCCAAAATCACCAAGGGTGAGTTTTAAGAGGCCCTCGGCGACCATCTGATGTGAATTAAACGGTGTGACATCGCAATGGCCGGCGAACTCAACACTTACCTTGGGTGTCTATTTCCAAAGGAGATGCGACTGAGAGGTATGTTTAGTGTCCGGGTACAACGCACTGACGATGGTGAAAGTCTGCTGCAGCTGTGCGCATTCCACAGTCACTATATTTCGAGTACCGCATTTCAGCACAAAAGAAGAGGCAGTGTTACATAGAGACCTTATGCTTCTCAGCCATGGACACAGTTGGATCATATAGCAATCAGTTACAGGTGACGCCACTCTGTCGTGTACTTCGGGGCAACGACATGGACTCGGATCACACTACTGTGTGTATCCGTTTGTTTTGTTATTTGCCCACGTAAATGCAAAATAATTAGCTGACATTCGAGCGAGGAGAGTGTGAAGAACGCTTACCGGAAAGCACTGAGAAACAAACTGCCAAGCTCGAGTCGGTTGAGAGAACCTAACGAACACTAGGAACAAGTCGCAGCAGCTAATGGAAACTTGATGTGAAGAGGCATGCCCCAATGTGCTGAGCAACTGTAAGTGCTGTCATGTCGATAAACCTTACGAACAAGCGTCGCTCCGAAAATAATTACGACTGCTGAGAACTTAAACAGAGGCTAACTAAAAGATTACGCAAAGACCGTGAGTACCAACTGGTCGAACGGTTGAAACAGATGGAACGGGCATTTTTATCTAGAAATAGCAGAAAGTTGTTTCCCGTAATCCATGATTATACAAGCAACTGAGTCGGTTGGTCAGGAGAGTTCTAGGGAAATATGCGAATCCGTGGAGAGCATTGTATGCCCAATTTGCGTGCAGGATGAGGGTACCTGAACAACCGTCTCTAGTGATGTTCGCCAAGGGTGCTCTATCTCCCGGTCCTGAGTGTTTGTCGAACCAAGCACTATACAATGAGATCATCAACAGTTAGGTAAAACCGCGTGCTTGTCAAGCAACAAGATGGTCACGAAATATGAAGGTTCTTACTGTTCTACTGAATAAAGTGAGTAGGTGTTGCCTACCTGGTTGGGGTTTTCGAGATCACTAAAATCGCAACGGGGAAAACGCTGACCGATATGGCAATGTGCTGCAGTCAATGGCGTGCCCATATTATTACCATTTCGAGTTCTTCCATTCAGACTTTTTTTACTAATTTTTAACCTTCCCAGCAGTTTTCCTCTTTCATGATATTCTCGTCATTGTTGGGGTGAACGGCGACCCGAGCCATGGTGCCCTCCGGCTAGGCTCAATGTCGTTGCAAATGCATGAATGGATGATCTACACGCACCCCATGACTTCAGACTTTTTCCTAAATCTATCAAGAAGTATAACCGAATCACACTAAGTGATCGAAAACGATTATCAGCTAACATGACACCCAGATGTAGCCCGATTTGTCTGGTCTCTCAGAGTTGTCAACATGACTTCATAAGTAAAGATCACAGCCACAACCATAAACAATTTGATCCGCGACAAGACAGTTTATTGACCCTTTCAAGCGCATTTCTACGAATGATCAGGTAGGAATGTGGACCAGCAGTGTGCAAATCGTAGAGGTTGAGATCTGTTAAACACAGTCCACTAAAAATAAATAACTGTATTACTAATGAAGTTCACCAACGGTAAGATCTTCATAGGGAGTTTAAAAATCATTCAAACAAAACGTATTCACGTCATAGACAGTTTAATGGACATATTCCTCGTTCTCTGGCATCAACTCAAACGGAATTGGACATGCTCAATCTCAGACACAAAAGGGTGCGTTATGGCACCATTTAAAAAAGCGGCTTCTATACGATGAATAGGCTACGTGACATCCAACAATGCAGATTTAAGAAAGCAGACCAGATTACTCATGTCAAACCAGCTAGTCTGATAAATATTCCTGGGATGCTCTTTTCCGTGAGAAAAACTTACCTCAGAGTGAAGACGACTAAGGACCGACAGTTTCGTATAACAATACCGTCGGCGAGAGTGGAGGAAGATAGCGTCACATTTGCATACCAAATGCTATACGGACACACACATGTGTGCCCTGGTTATTATACAAGTATCAATGACATACAAGCAGAAAGATACCTATAAGACAGACGTTTATGTACCGAAAACAGCCACTCGCAAGAACACTACGTGTTAGAAACTAGCAACACATACTAGTCAATGAGGGAGCTAAGAGAGACGGACTACATGGGATTCGTATTGGGAAACAACACACGAAAATACTAGACTCATCAGCATTTTCAAAGACGACTAAAAGTTGACCGAAAAATAGACCGTTGGGGTTGGAACATCGGAAAATTCATCTAATTCGGGAGTTGTGAAAATTCTGGAAGATTACACCAGACAGGAACATAACCCACATAACTAAAGCCAGGAGGCGGTTATCAGCTTCAAACCCTTGTACAGTCGGCATGCCTTTAGTTTATCGGTGAAGGGCCGAGTAAGTGCTGCAACTGCATCAGCATTCCACAATCAGCAGTTGAGAAATCCTGTTAGTACGACCGAAGAAAATTCCCGGACTGTCTGCATTCGACTATAGACACCTGAACGATATGACCGAAATCAGTGGCAGAAATGGTGTCCGACTTTATGTCTTCCTTAAACACCGTCATCAACATAAACTTTCCAAACAAATGCACAAAAACAAGCAAGAAATATCGAAAACGCATGCAACATAATACCGAGAAGACACACATTTTCGATGCTTGTACACAGGTAACCATTAATTCAGGAGTCCACCATCGTTAATGGTTGAAGGTTTTACTTAGGCAAACTTAAAATTAAGCAATACTTTGAATTCAAAATAGTCAAACGGGATCATGAGAAAACTTTGGCTGAAAGTGTTTAGGATTTAGTGGAACCTTTCTGAATTACATTTATCTCAGTGAGCTGATCCAACTGACACCCAGCAACCCTTCGTTGTTGAGTTATCTGATATAGTGTGTTTGGCTCTGCTATGAAGCCAATATTAACAGGCTCATTTTTTTCGCATTGGCTAAAAATTTAAATGCACTGACATTAGGTTTTGCGTCTTTTTTTCTTATAATTCTACCATTTACGTTCTTTCCGATATTCTTTTATTCGTGCAATTCGTTTTTACTGTAACTACTCTTTCTTGCTCGCAGTCTCCAGATTTGCTTCTCACTATCATCATTAGCAAAAGACCACGATGTATTTGTGGTTCGCGCTAATGATTAACTGCTATACAATCAAAAAGAAAAGATCAAGCCCTAGCCAAGAAGAAAAAAAGAAGAGGGAGAGATGAGTATAAAACTCAAGCATTCAGCACCAAACCACCTACACTTTGTAAACAAACAATCGAGCTGTAAGCGTAAGTAAGCCGTTATCAGCCTCCTTACGACTTTCCCTGCCCCGCGTCATAAAGTGCACTTAGTTCACAAACAAGTGAACCAAATATCAACGTTCATGCCATTGAGTCAAATTGGTCATCATCTCATCTGAAGTCTACAGTTAAGAAATCTGTGAGTCGCAATAATCAAGGCTCAAGACGAACCGAGAAGAATGTGACCTAAAATGGTCAACCCTTCGGTGAACGACCGCATTTCTCTGGGTCAGATCACCACCAGTCCGACTCGTACCTTATGCCAATCGGTCGCAGTATCGGCAAACAATGTTCCGTGTAGCAGACTAGCTGACATCACTAGCACATGATCTAAGTCTGTACATACTTAATGAGTGAGCAAAGAAACTTAACTCACACTCACTACAAAATACAAGTTTCCTAACCTCTTCATTCCTTAATTACTGGCGTCGCTCGATGCCAGCGATCGAACACAAACATCGACGCCCAAATACTTGAGGATCGCTCACGTCTTCCACACTCACCGATCAAGTTATACAGCCCTAAAATAGTATCGCCCGAACAATCGCCTTTTAAGGTGTCCTTTAGGTTTCAAACAGATGCATCTCTGTCACTAGAGATATCCCGGTCTGGCAAACATTACCCCGGTCTTGAAAATACGAGCTTTTACTTCATTCCCCACACATACCCCGTTGTTGATGCAACCTCTTAATTACACAGATCAGTCATAAACCTCACTAACTTCATTGCCCGATATTACATTAGTGTAATTACAGCAGTCTTGTAGATGCAGTCTACATTTTGAGGTCACATAGCGCATTCGAAGTATTTAGCGCGATGTGAAATAATGTCTGGCACTACCTGTGCTGCTTGAAAATTGCCTAACAATTACACCTTGTAGTCAGCATAGTCAAGATCAGTCAGGCAGGCACCTTGTGGGTGCTCAAGACGGTCGTCTCGTCCATGACAGAACGAGAATGAGCCTTGCCGCAGTGTGCTGGCTTGCATACCTTGATGATTTATTGGGCTAAATTAGACTGTGTAATGACTACTGGCAGAGAGAAGACATATATCGCCAGATGTTAACATTTCGATTTACTCTCATCAGTCGCTAACGTAAGACTAGCAAATTTTATACAAAATGTGCACAGCAACAACAATTGAACGAACCAACCACATAGTTCTGAACTTTCACGCGCTAATAGTTTAATCAATTCCACGGCAAGCAGATTGATTGTGTCAGCACCTTCTGTGTACACGAAACTGGCCAATGTTGTCTGATTAGCATCGCCTCGCTAATCGTTAACAGTTTCGGGTTGCGATTATATAACAATATCTTGAACGATTTAACAGGGTCAACTAGGTGGCTGGTTGCTAAAATGTGTTTGGCGATCGATGAAGCCGGGGTCTTCGAGCTTGTTACAGTACTGGCAGAGTCACCTTCTTCAGAAAAGACAGTAGGTAGAGACCTGGCAAACCACAATACTCTAGTCCGTCAGGCAAAGGGTCGTAAAAAAGGTTGGCATCTTCTTCAACGGCTTGAGTGCTGAAAAACAGTTGAAGGTGTCGTAGAAATAAACTGAACGTCACTCATATATGACACAGCATGAAGGTGTAACTCCTGGTCGTGAAAAGAATACGCACTACTGACGAGTTCTAACAACAATGAGACTTGAATTGCCACCTCTTTTCAAAACAGATTAGTTGAGGTCTACTTGAGTTTTGAAGAAAAAAGGCTGAGTAAAAATATTGTGCAGCAGCCCAAATGGGATTAAGAAGTGTCATTTGTCTGAGAAGTCTTCATAGCGTGGTTATCGACTAGTGCTAACAATCAGTAGTTGTCTTCAATGGAGATAGTGGGGCAGCCGAAACATAACTCACAAGCGATTATTGGACAATAGGTTTAACGATTCAATTGAGCCTAATGGGATTTAGGTGGTGCGGTAGTCAACCAGGCTTCTTCATGAAAAAGGTGGATGAGTTTCAGAACCCATGAACGGCAACAACATGAGACACTGAGAAAATCTAACCACAGCGAAACTAGTGCCATTACCTTGTTTTGAAAAAGAATGGCCGGAAAGTCTAGTTGAGTGAGAAAGGCGATGTTCGAAGTACACTAACCAAATCCACAACTACATAATGGTAATTACAGTCTATCAACAAGATATTTGATAACAGTCTGATTCGTTTTCACTATCAGACATTTCTGACAACTGTTACAGCTCTGACGCTAAACAACTATACATGCACACAAATACCCGTGTCTCAAAACGTCTCGGTGCGGTTAGAGGTGCGTAAGACCTCTTGCTTATTCCCAAAGAAACATGTAGACAACGCGTATTATGCGGCCTCGGCAGAGGCAACCCTATTCTCGTTGTTTTCCGGTGACGAGGATTTTTACTAATCTGATGTTTGGGATTACAACCCAACTGACGAATCATGTTGCTCAGCTAGGATGACTGGGGAAAAAACGTCATTTCGAAGAATTAGAAATGCCAGTACGAATCCCTATGATGATTACAAACTTCCGCTAGCAGTAAAATACCATCCAAAGAGAGAATAACACGAGAGAGAAATATATCGCCGGATTTCCAACAAACGATAGCATTACACTGATCGATGTGGTAAAAAAAACTGTCAAAAACGTAGATGCTTTGATCAACGTGTCGTGTCACTCATGCCAAAGGAGATCCCGTGGATCCGTGAACATGCGCGTTGTTTAATGTCACCGATAAAAAAACCATCACAATTGTGAGAATTTTCTCCTAGATAAACTACAATTTGACTTGTTCGCCTTAACATGTTCATTGTGAACTGAATGATTTGGTGTTAAACTGGCAGCCAACGCTTAAATGAAGTTAAACCTTTGTTCTCATAGGTGTGTGACAAAGAAAATTGAAGAGTTTCGTTTAATAAGGTTGACAAACTGTTTCTATCAATTTTTAGCGCTAAGTTTACCGGAGAATGTCTGTTTTGATCCACATATACACCACTGGTTAACATCTAGTGCATCTTATAACCTTTAAAGTAATAGTAGATTTGCATGTAGTAACACCGCTGTTCATGCGTGCAGAAAGATCTGTGACAGGTTGAGCAGTGCAACATTGATGAGGCATAGGCTGAACAAGTTTTAAACGTTGACCCACAGCCCGATACAGCCGAGGACAAGTCCCACATTATCTGTACGGTTCATATTACCCGAGAATTCTAATTTTGTGCATTTCTACCTTATTTTGACACGACTGTTCTACCTACAAATTGTCTCCTATGTGGAGATGTATCATCGTTTAATTTTCACAAACAGGATAAGCATGAGATTAGTTTGATTGATATTGACTTGAGATATCTGCGCAAAGAAGAATAATAGTGCATAAACGGAGTCAATCACTCGCCATCCAAGAGATAACTATCAGTGTCAAAATGAATGTATCTTTCACGCGGCTGGGTCGCGTATATATGATACAAGTAGGTGAGGTGGATAGAGCACATACATATTTCAAGCCTAGCCCGTGGCAGACAACAGGACAATTGCATCACACTATCAGCATGACAAAGATTGGCTAACATATCCTGTGCCTATGCCACCTTTACAGACGCCTAGTCAGTGACATTCTAAACTGACGACAAAACGTTACCAAAGCGAAATGAAACAGTAGACAATCTTAATCTGAAACAGCTAAAGCGATACTGCAACCAACCAAATCATGAAACAACACTTCACACTTTGGAGGTATAAACTGCGTCTTATGCAGATCGGCACTCTAATAAGCAAGCTTCAACATGGCCAAGATGTACACAAAGAACTCCATGAAACAATGCCATTCACATACTAAGCATCAGTCATTTTACTGCCAGTCGAAAACTCAACTTTGAAATCATAGGAACTTCTGAGTATCCGTTCTAGTAGGTCATTTGTCACTAAGAAGGAGATCGCCGGGCCCATTGGCGAATAAGGCTTGAAAAGAAAGACGCCGCACACTGAGATACATCTTGACTTCCGAAAGAGCATATAAAGATGCCAAAATGTTGATATAGTTTACTGGATCACCGATAAGAGACAGCCTCAAAAAGTACTACGGGTCATCGAGTCTCGCCAGCCTGCACACTTAAAAATAGCGTAATTGATGGTGGAGTCTATCGTAATGTGAAAATAGGATCGATGTGCTCACTCCCGGTTAGGGGTTCCGGTGATTTTTTCGTATAAGGTCCATTTTGAATTTAAGAATCCGGTGTAAGGTATATTCAGCCAAAGAAAAATACCCGTGGAGAAGTAGAAAAACTGGTAAGAATGAGAAACGATAAACCCAGACAAGACATGTGTCTGAAAAGGTTTCCTAACCTGTTACACTGCTGGAAGGTAGTAACTTAAGACATAAGTTATTGGAAACAGAAGAGAATCGAGGATGAAAAATGTTCACAAAGTTTCAAAAGTCTCCATCAGCTATGAGTGTGACATTGAAGAAGGTTAACAGTGTAACATGAAGAATTCAGAGGAATACAAAACCTGTAACATTTTAAGGTTTAATCTAAACGGACGCTCTTCATGAAATCATATTCCACATCTGTTCGACTGCTAATAATAGCAAAGTCTATCCAAACAAAACTTATGGGAGAAAATCGTGAAGACCTCGGAAATGTTGTTTCAACAAAAGAACACACCTCGTCTTCCGTGAGGAGGGAGAGATAGGAATCGAAATGCTCAATGGGATCTCGAAGGCTGCGCATCAACTGCAAAATAAAGAAAAATCAATAAGGAGCAAGACAACTGTGCAGATACATTCAAAGCGAAAAGATCATCAACAATACACAAGCACACGTGGAAACCTAAATGTTCTATACACTGAAAATTGGATGGGCACTCAAGCTTCTGGGTACCCTCCACAAATGCGACCTGTAATGCACTATGTTCAAAGAGTTGTTCACGATCTGAAGCTGAACACGTTGAGTAGCATATAACCTATCAGTTTCGCTCGTTAGAAGAAAAATCAACCACGGTTTAAATCGCGCGAGCCACGTTGAAAACTGGCGCCATTCTTGGCTTTCTCTTATTTGTAAACATGAAAGAGCTATCATTAAGTCCTACGCCACAATTAAAGTTTGTTTAAATGATAATGAAAAGTGTACATGGGCTGACGACCAATGAACATTTATGGGTATTTCCCCTGGTGAAAACATTACTAGAAGGAAAACTATAACTACTCTATGAACAAAAGTCTTAATGTAGGTAATGTATTAAAACACGAGCACACTAACTTCACTGCGAGATACAGCGCCCGATTCGTGAGAGGTGATTTCTGTACTTCTGCGTGCGGCAGCTGCGATGCATAGCAGTCGTGACAAAATATCTCCGCAGATCTGTTAAACATATAAATGCGGTTTACGACCAATTACCAGAAGAACACTCATACCTCACCCAGTCGTTCTTCAGCCAATCGGAAAATTAGTCGATCACGCCACATAGCTTCTAGTGTCAAAACGTTGGGCGCAACGGTAAACTTCCAGGCAGCCTATGAAAAGCACAAGATTAGTAGAGGAAAATGACAACTTCGAACCACACCGTACAAGGAGAGAAGTGAAGCACTGTCGACGACTTAGCAAAACAGCTACAAAATTCACGCCACTGGATTCAAACAGCTGTTATTTCCCACAACTCCCGACGGACGTTAGATAGCTGAAGTGAGTGAAACCTACAGTTTCTAATTTACCTATAGCTGCATTCGTTTCCAACGATCAGATCGCGAACAGATTATCTCATGCAGTACGCCCATTAGCGTGTTACCTGGAAGAACTATACATTAAGTGGTTGACGTTCTTTATGCATGTTATGGTCGTCGAAGTGTGCGCACATTTAGAATGCGATTGCGTGAACTTGTCTGATTCACACACACACAAAGATGTACTTTCGAAATCTCCTTGTTGCTTCCCTTTGACGTAATCCACTGAGTGAGACCAAACGCAGACAATGCTGATTAGTCAGTACAACCCAAACTATGTGTATACTATCATCAGAATGGATGGACTCCCAAAACTCGTGTGTCGAACGTCGTCGTTTGAACAGCGTAACGGATAACCGACATTGATGATAACGCTCAGAGACGGTGTATTGTACAGATCCGGAGATAGCGAAACTACCAGCAAAAATCAGTACGAAAATAATGAAAATAAACATACTTCCAACAAAACAGGATTTCTATCTGACAACGTTGCACTACTACTTTCTTTATGACAATCAACGAACTATCCCTTCCGAATAGCTACAGAAATTGTAATCAAATCAGATAACCAACAGTTAGGCAGATAACAGCAAGTACTTGACGTCAAAAATTTGCCATATTGATGGGTGATCCCTATAAACGAGAAGTCTAGCTATGTAGTAGTAGATTTCGCACAAGACATCTACCAATCGCACAGAAAAAATCCATGGAATTTCTAACAACTTGTAAGTGCCCCTTTGTTAGAAAGCTATGCATTGTTGCAGGTGCTATTAAGCGAATTTAACATAAGGACGGCCCCGTCAGGACCAGTAGGGCGCGTGCTACCCAATTGAGTAGTAAGTTACATAAAGTTCAAATGGTGATAGAAGTGACGAACTGATGCTGACCGCCTCTGTGAAGGCAACACAAAATGGTCAAATAGGTTTCTGAGAAACCAATCGTGTTTCAGTCTACAACAGTCCATGATATACTAGAGACCGACCAGCGTTGTCAAACCAACCGTAATCACCAGTTGGCCAGTTGACTCAGTGAGAACTAAGGGCGCCAAACAACGCATTCACTCCATCTTAGACTTGCATTGCAGACTCTCAGAATGTCCACATATGTTGAGAAAGCTGCTGAATGGAAACGGCCTGGTACGTGGAGGAATCGAGCCCGTCCGGTATGCGCTTTCGGATATGATGTCTTGTTATACTTAATGATGGTGGCATACTAGTATGCGCGTATGGGCTGACATTCAGTTAAACGGAGCAGTATGTTGTGTCCTAAATTGCTTGATTAACATTCGAGTGAATTCCAAAAGACCACCACTGGTCTATACCCGCTTACATGTAAGATAGTGTTATCCGAAAGGAAAATGCTCAATCTCAATTATTGTTGCATGGTAGACAATCTCAAGAAATTCCGATTCGTTGGATCACTTATCTGTTTTCTAGGATAACTTAAGTCAGACCCGATTGAGCACCTCTGATAGAGCAATCAAAGCCAAAGGTGAAGAGAACAAGATTACAATTTGTTTGCGGATTATAATGCATATAATTCGCAAATTTGGAACTAAATCTTTAAAAAGAAAACCGTATTATTGAACAGCTCATTTTCAGTCCTTACAGCCGTAGCCAGTGTAAACTGGCAATCCTAAGTAGACTGTGCTCATCCACACCAACGAGGTATAAAACTGGTTAAAACTGAACTTACAAAGGGGTTATAATTGAAAGATAATAATCATTCCGAAAAATCGTTTCCGAATTTCAACGAGTGCATGGTCATCTCCTAGCATTCCGACCTGCACAGAACGTAAATGATCATTCCAGTTGGAATGGGCATCATAAAAACTTGTGTACAGAAAGCATCAAATACCTCCGTAGATTGAGTGGTGATTGATAAGTTGTGCCTGCTTCCGAAATGTCTTCACATAACACGCTTCTTGTAACCACTGTAAAGGAATTCCTCCTCATTGTTTCCTCGTGACAAGAGTGTTTTATTCACTAATGTGAGACAACACTGAGGGTGTATAACCCGGTTGGCGAATCATTGTTTTCTCATCTATGATAACGGAGTCTTACTCTAATCTATCCTGGAAGAGGCGACAAATCGCCTCACCATATAACGATTCCATCTTGAATACTAATTAAACAAGCGGCGTGCACCACAACTTGAACTGAAGGATGAGGTGCGCAGGGCATCATGGATAACTAGACCTAATTTAGAGAACGTGTGAAGTGAAGAGCACCCACACATCGAGGAACGTACGGGAACCTGTTGGGACCATCTAACAAGAATGTACCTGAGGAGGAAGAGTATCCCCAAGTATATTCAGTATTGTAACTCCAGGTCGCCTGAGGTTACCGAGGTTTGTCGCTAAGTTTCAACGCCTCAGTGAGGTGAGAAATGACTGCAATTTCTTCACTTTCTTGGTCCAGCGTTAAATTGCACAACATCTAAGAGAGCACTTGGATGGATTATGAACAACGTATGGTGGATATGTTCCGAGGCCTCACTTTGTCAGTTTGATATGATCCTAAGGCCTACGAAATGCAGGATGTCACAAAATTTGCAACGAACGGCATCCGTGCCTACTGTTGATAGTAGAGTGTTAGAAGTAGCCGAAACGTTATGTCAGCACTCGTCTGATGAGATCATGAACACTTGCTGCATCGCTGACGGCGTCAGGAGATGATCATATAATTCAAGTGTAGGAGTGGATCACGCAAACGAACGCGAATGTTGGACAATTAGACTGGGCGATGCTCACAGAGTGTTTTCGATCAAGGAAGTTCCTGAGACATCGGCGATGAGTGGTACGAACAGTGTACGAATAAAATGGATTCGCCGAGGCATCTTCGGAATAGACAGACCTAGAAAACCAGAGCGTAATGAACTCACTTTATGGGTTTGTTTGGACATTCCACTTTCGGTAGGAGCGCCCGAAGCAATAATCCATACGAGTCGCTTTGGGGTTCGCAAACTTTAGCAACAAACTTTGCTTCAGTAAGATGCTCACCACTCCAAAATTGTAACCTGCAGGATACCTTTTACTAATTATATAAGTAGTTGAGATCGAGAACGGCAATCAACGGTTCTTGTATCGTGAGTCACGGTCTCTAAAAATTAATGTCAACCTATTGATTAATAGCTTTCCGCATATTCTTGTTATTAAAAAAATTTCCGTGTCCCCTTTTTATCTGGTTGTTTGAACAAAGATGTTGCCTCTCCTGTAAATAAACAACTGCCGAAAATACCACAAGTCAAAGATTGATGTTTTACGTAAATTCAACTCACAGGCGGTTCACTGACATCGCGAATTCGTTTCCTCGGTGGTTCTTCGTCCTCAGCTTGCGAACTGAAACACCCACTAGTGGCAAGTTTGTGAAGAATTTCTGTAAACAATAGAATCATGAAGTGAATGCCCTGCTCCCATCTTAACCTAACTATAATAACAAGCAATGGTTACTCAAGTTAAAACGTTGGCGTCTTTGAAACTGAGGTCAACTTAGCAACTGACATCAACAGAAACGGTCATCAGAGAGTCAAAAGTTAGAAAATCCACCAACAGCGAAGTTGACAAACTCAACCACTATCAAGTGTAACATAACACAGCTTCTTGTAACTTGCTTGGTGAACAACTAATATTGTTGCAGCAGTGTATAGGCAGACTACACGCTTGCTCTCCCCTCCACTATGCATTCAAAAGCGTTTCGTCAAAACACTTAACCTTCCGTGGTCAGATTTCCACGTTCTGCAAGAACAGATTACGTAATCAAAAC
>LUCH01003508.1:55534-69219 GCA_013368495.1 Paragonimus heterotremus
CGTAATCAAAACCACTATCGTTACAGCCATCGATCATTTGTACAATCGAAGTGAACTTTCTGAAACTGATAACAATCCGTTCGATTCATTACTGTATATTTTCTCACACGAGTGACCCATATAAATGTGTTGTATTTAGCCTGATGATGAATCACCGAAAACAAGCTTGGTCGCTACACGTTCTTCTGAAGACTACACATTGTTGGGTCTTACGGTAACACAGTAGGCGTCATAAGGTAGCAAGAGCAACAGGCACTAGCGCCTTAAACAGCAGCTTAGCTACTGCAGAATACAGTCATGTGATAAACAACTAAAATAAAGCTGTTAAAATCCGGTATGATGGCGGATTCATCAAAGTAAAATGGTCTGCACGTGATATTGGACAAAAACATTTCGGCATCGCTGCTTTAACAAGAATTTCTAAAGGAATTTCGTCAGTTTGGCGGTTTCGGAGATGAAATTGCCATACATTATATAACTACTGTTATTTCATAAGTAGCTAATAGAACAAAAATACACAATGCCAGCAAGTAGAAACATCTAGTAAAATACTACAGCAGCAACCGGGATTTCAGAAGGAGTACCGGTAGGTCGTGACCGTCCCTCGAGATGGAAATCTTATTATTTACTACTGTCTTCAGTCGCAGACCTTAAGAAGGATTTAGAATAATCCCACTCGATAAAACATATGCATTTGTATTCAAGTTGAGCCTTCTGTAGAGTGAGGAAGGTAAATAAAAAAACAACGGAGATCATAGGGAAGCTGTTTGGCAAATTTCACCAGTCTGTGATCGTATGTCTACACTCTGACCTTAAACGTACGACAACCGACAGCACCAGGCTTTTCTCTTCTCGTCCCCTTTACTTTTCTTGACAAATGAGGACTTATAGTAAAGTGATACGTATACACCGTCTTGTATTACCTATGAAGTTAATGTACGGCTATATGACAGTAAATTATTCATGTTGATTGCCGACGAATTACTGTCAACGTTGACGAATAATACTAATATGTACGTTGTTCATAGCTGGCGTTAAACGATACCGACTAAGCCAAACGAACAGAAGTCCAGGCAACTTTTCAATGAAGACAACGGACTCCTCAGTTATCGAGCAGAGAGAGAAATCATCGGAGTTTAATTCAAAATAGTACCGGCATTCTAACAAAACCCTCAACTACCAGTCTACCATACGGAAAAAATTCTCCAATGGGCAAGTTTCGTAGCGATTGGAGGGAAGGAAAGCTAAAATGCAAAGGCAAAAAGCTAAAGGAACGAATATTGAATCAAAAGTCAGGCAAGTACAACAAGAAACAACCCAAAACACTACACCGAACAGTCGATGAACATATAGATGAATCAACCGCAGCATTGGTTGTGACAACAATTCATTATCACGGAGCAAACAGGGAGCAAAACATACTTGCACCGGATTCAGCCAAATCGTAATGAGGATTCCCATTTAACTTTTCCAGGTACACGTTGACGTTATAGGCCCAACGGCATTCGAGAACGCCCATAACTAAATTACAATCAACCACTCTCGGCTGTTGTGCTTGACTTGGCAGGCACCAAGTGTGTGGCCGCCAACTACCAAGCGTCACAGCATTTACAACCCTTTCATTTGTAAACCTGAAGTTCAGAAAAGTTAATGTATCCTATTACCTAGCGATAAAACTGGGTGGAAGGGTCACCTTTGTATTCCAATTACGCACCCGGAAGTGTAACACGTAATGGACAGAATTGAGTTTCGGAGACCGGACTGTATAAATACACGCAACTTCAACAGTGTACCTGGAATATGGTAAACAGCCTCAATGCTTTATATGCATTTTTCGAAAACAGAGTTAAGGAGTAATCAACAGAAATCAAAAGCGGAGTCCTTAAGTAAGTCACGGACTCATCTCGAAATTGTACGACGGTTTCTGAGATAAAGTTGATGATTGTCGGTGATGTCCTGACGCTTTCCGGAACATGTCAGTGAGGTCTAAAAGAGGAGTATAACTAGTAAACATTTCAAGATTACCATGAACTACTCGACATAAACCCTTAAAGATATAACTTCTTTAATCAGACTACAAAAATAGCATACCACAAACGTCATCCTTGGAAAGTGGCCATTCACAGACAGGACGAGCATGTGCCGCAGATGAAGCTCCATCCGTCTCTGAATTAGTAGACACCTTGTCTGCTTCCGGAGTGACTATCTGTAAAACGTCCGTTTTCATTAGTGTGTCAAAAGTACTGCCGAGAGAATCAGCGAACTTGTGTCGTTCTGCTACATCTGCTAGAAGAAGCACAAGCGGTTTTCAGAAATATCAGTACATAAAACAAACTTGTGCGTGTCGTGTTTCGAGACATGCAACGTCCCAGTAAATCAGACACCGTCGCCTGCCCCATGAGAAATAGGCACGTCATTACTTGTTCAGCCACCTCGCCGTAGAAATGCAACACAAGTTGGGAAAAGAAGGGAAACCTAAAGGCCTAACGAACTCTGATGAGCTTGTTCGCTTACCTTGGTATACAAAACAGATACGGATAATTCAAGTCATATTTGATACCGGTGGTCTTCCTGACGACGACGGTCATATGTCGAATGAGAGAACGCAGACACCTACACGAAAGTTTCACGTAAGGTTTCAACTCTTCTACCGTGTGATATGTAGGGCACATAAAGAAGGGGAGTCCCTGAGAATTTCCAACAGCATCACAGGTCCTTTGGTACACATCAAACGAGTTGCACTAACAGCAGTTGGTCCAAAATGTTTCTGTAAAATGAACTGCGCGTATTGTGAGGCACATGTAGACATGGCCAATGATGATATCACTGTGTAAAACAAACAAAACATGTTTCATTTTAAATGAAGAAAGAAAGGATTATCAGCGTTCGGGATAGTTTGGTGTCAAAAACATCAGCACATCGTAAGATTCCGGGCTTAAACTACACTAAGTTTAGACTGGATAACTGTTAGGGCCAGGGTAAACCTGATCCGTAGAATACGATTCTGCTGTCTGAAATCGGATAACTTAAGCCGTTACTGAGATATACATCGGCGTGAGATTCAAACATTTCTTCGCGCGCTCACGCCACCGCAAGGTCAATGATTTTCTACAAATACAGACCAGTTTCTCATGTAAATTCGCAAAGCGTCTGATGGTTAAATATATTGCTGTCCGGAGTCCGCTTTGTCCGTGTTCTCATTGGTTTTTGTCGTTCGCAGTTTGAGGTGACCAATCGGATAAGGTTTCTATTCGCGTTATTCGTTCATCGTTGTTCGTAGCAGTTATTGGCGTTCGTGTTCAGTAGGATTCAGTTATAACAACTGGCGACGGGGTCTTTTCTCCATTTTGCAGTAAGAATCTACGATGTCAATAACCGCAGAAGCGCTGACGGTCATTTTGAAACAACACCAGGCTCAACTCGAGAAGGCGCAACTGAAGCTGATCGAGACGTTGACGCAGAAGCTAACTATGCACGGTCCGGCTTCCGGCACCAATTCACAATCGCGGCCACTGATCGTATTCATTGGAAACTCAGTCTCATAGTTCCATTTTGATCAATCCTCTGGGATCCATTTCGATATCTGGTATCGAAAACATGAAATCGTATTCGAGGTGGAGCTGGCCGCTGCCGATGATGTCCAACGTGTCCGACCGCTTTTACGCAAACCTGGTCCTTTGGAGTTCGAATGCTATACGAACATGACTGTGATAGCACTTTTGTGCCTTGAAGAGCTTTCTGATTTTGTCTGACTGACCGCTCATTTTTTTAAAGAAAAATTCTAAACCCGTTTGTTATATACGGCGCAAATAACTTCATTTAATGACTGACCCATTAACGCTTGCTACTCTTGTGAGAGGTTTTGTCATTTGGTCAGTGTTGCTAACTACGCAACGTCTCACGTCTGACAGATAGCTTGTTCTACATTCACCTTTATACATACCTGTCGCTTAATTTTTGATGTCCCCGTTTGTTCTTCCCTTGAATGAAGCTGTGTGTATTGCCCTTCAAAATAAACTATATATTATAGGAACAATATTAGACTCATCCTAGCTGAAAGATATATTCTCGGTTATTCATACTAATTTAAACAGATGATCTCGCCATCCAGTTTAGACGGTAAAGGCATGAGATTGTCTGAGCATGCGACATTAAGAGTTCAAAGCAGTGGAGCAGTCTGACACCGCAGCTCGCGTGGGTGGCTCAAAACTGAAAGATAGGAGTATAACACCGAAAGCACCTGAATAAAACGTAATGAAAGCAGAGGGCCAGCCGAGCCGCACTTCGAGGTGTTTAACATAAAGAAGTGATCTGACTGGGTCATTATGAATCAGTATAACATCCATCCTTTCAAAAGTTTCCCCAACAGATATGCCGAGGTAATGCTCTATTAATCCCAGATGCGAATGCAGCTTCCGTGTGCTTTTCCGATTAGCCGACTTTACTTGGCACCAGCCAGGCTGTATCTATGACTTTTAAACATCTTTTCTTAGCCTAAAATAAAAACATCGTCCGACACCTAACACTTTGGCATCCATAAATCAGATTAACAACAGCAGACTGACTACGGCGTTGCACAGAGCACCACTAGCGTCGTTGTCAATGCAGTCAGCGGGAGCATAAGCAAACAATGAAAAGGGATACCGAAGAATTCAATGTTTAAAACCCAACTGGCTAGACAAACAGTTCCTAGCCAAATATCGAGGGGAATGTAACTAACCAACACGGCTTCCCTCATCGAGCCTAGAATTATCACCAATCCAGTATGAACGATGGTATCGTTGAAAGTCACCTAAAGCACATGGTGAATACTTAGGGGGTAGAGAAAGTGCAATCAATTCGGTATGCAGGTCATTATCCTGAAAACTAATTCCTGATAAGTAGGAAATATCGAATCTCGACCTGTCAGGCGTTCGTCAAGCGGCCAGTTGGCCTATCTGGTTCAGGATACGTATGTTGAAAATATCTATGGTAAGTGATATCCTGGGTTTAAACAGTGAACTGGAGAGTAGAAACACGTGCCACTCAGTTCGCCAAGAGGACGAAAGGCGACAACGTTTGTGATAACATGGTTACAGGGACTAGCTGTCCTATTGCAATTTAGACAAGCACTTTCACAAACTGCAAGTAGTATTACATCATTATACAATTGTGAAAGCAAACCAAGCACCAGGGTGGCACCATGAAACAAGTGTGGTTAGTAAATAGAAAAGCTGAACCGAAAAGTGAAAGACCTATTATAAGCAGTACAACTACAATCAAAGAAGAAACATTAGTACCCGCTGCACTTTCACTGGCGTGTCCATTTTTGCTTCTACCTCTCCCTAATGATCATAGTTCTCTTACCAATCGTAGCACACTTGATTCATTGATTCGAAATGTTATTTTATTATCTGACGCTATGTGTATGCGAATGAATTGAAAGAACATATCTTCCACCGAAATTTATCCACCCAAAGTCTGTCAATCAGAAGACTCGTAGTCAATTCGTGATAATCCCGTGATAAATTATACCTGCCAAATGCAACCATGAATGGAAATTACGTACATTCGAGGTAGTTAATCCGAGGAAAATAGTCAACGGACATATGCCGTCAGATGAACATGTCAGGGCCAGGAAGTAGTAGGTCAGGCAATAAAATAACGTTATCAAATGAGTGAATTAAACATGCTTTAATTGACATGAGAACTTAGGTCAGATGGGAAAAGAAACGAAAAATAGATACGTCAATGAAAGTCACAGTTTCACTTGGAATTGAGGCTGGCACGAGGCGGCAAATGTGCTCAAAGTTTTGAGAAGCACACGACGGAAATGGCAGGAGAAAACACAACACAATCCGATAAGGATTAGGAAAAATTCCTCTAGGAAGTTTTATTGACAACTTTCCCGCTCGTCAGGTCAACGCCAGAAAAGCATGAAGAGACCTGTCCACGAACGTTTTCCAAAGAAGTCTTTTCCAGACTGAAAACTCTCAACTTCGAGATAATGTACTCCTTGAGCTCTGCAAAAGATGTTGGGTTTGGCTTTCTGAAGGTGGTAAGAGATATCTACGGTACATCTTCGTCATAATCCGTTTGTTTAATAAGTTTGGCTGGCGTTTTCGAGAGCGGCTTGAAAACCGTTCTCGTTTAAAGTAAATTCGGTCACCACGGCTCGCCGTTTTCTGGGCTGTTTGATTCTGTTCCCATCTTTAAGAGAAACTGCGACATTTTTCATCGCTGGAGAACTCATGTTAACTGGAGATGCTGCCTTGGTTGTCAAAGCCCGAGTCACTCTGAGTGAGATGTTTACCATTAACATCTCTGGATGTTATTTTATTCGAAAGAGATTTCCGAATTTTCGGTTTTGCCACCTAACTACCATCAGTCCCTTTTTTGTGGCCTCTGCCGAACTTTTTAATTTTGCTCTTGCAATAGCCACTGAAGGCAACGAGTTCCAGAAGGAATTGCATAAGGAGCGCAGCCATCACCTCTCTCCACGCACCCACTTCAAGATAGCAAATATGGATAGCCTCATAAAGTCTAGCTGTTGACCGTTGCTCAATATGCGCCACCGATTTGGTGCAATCGGAAGAATTCACTTCGAAACCTAATCTACAAAACTCTCAGGTTAGTACGCATTCAACAGCATCACCAAATCACCCAGAAGCAACAAGAAGTAGCGATTCCAAATTAGTGTATTTTGACTTGCTCATGTGATATACTTTGAACTGAAGGCTTCTGAAAAACTGAACAATTTTTACGTAGACGTTTATCGTATGTCTTATGCAGCTGGCTCTTAGTGGAAGATACAGAATTATCCACCTGTTTTGTCGACTCCTGCTTGCATTTTGTCGACACTCGAAACGTGGACGTCGTTACCCACCGCGATCAAGCTCATCCACTTGCCATCATGTTTAGGCTTCCTCAAAATCTTTCAATTTCAAAAAAAAACAGACCCTATAAAGTTAACATGTCACCACAAAACAACATACACATACTCTCAATATGACCATGCACACCGTGCAACTGGAGCGGGTGATCTTCAAAACGTAGTCCTTTCGTGGACTTATCGGTCTCATGCCCGTCCATCCCAGTATTGTATGCACTGTATAGGGTTCATTCCATCTGCCGGTCCTCTACCCTATAACCTGATGAACTTCAAGCACTTCTGACCCGATAAGCATACCCACTTTGGATGACGAACAATTCGAAAACCGAATATGTCAAATATGGTTCAGGGATTGCAATTCATTATTCATACAAACGACTCGATTAACTTCTAGGAGTCTATTAAGTGGCCATGCCCCTGTCAAAAACATGACAGTCTTCAAGTCGACCGACTCCACATCAAGCTCCACTTGGCTGAAGTGAAGGTACTGCATTGGTTAAGAGTACTCTGAATCATTTTGGTTGTCCTGCTGAGCCCAATCCCATTGCCAGCGACTTCCGAATGAGCGGCATCTGATCCATTGTTTAAGAGCGCATAGGTTTGCATGATACGTCCTGCGTGTCGCAGCATAACTGGTACGCTTCCTAACGGTACTTGAGAACGGTCGACAGGCGCTTCTGTTGAGGTGGTCGGAAACAACATTGTTGAACGATGGTTAATGATGATAGGTGAAATGGACAGAGGTGCGTCGGACTGCAACAAACGGTTATGAGTTCCACCAAATTATTTAAACATGCAGCCTCCCAGCCGTCTGCAGTTGGCCGCCACATGATGGGCCTTCGGGCACACATAACAATTTGCGTTTTTGTATTATACCTCACTTATCACAAACAGTCCTCGTCAGAAACTCAACATCCATTGGGATGGTGCAAACCATCGCAAATGGAATAAGAAATAAGATCGGTTAGATAGTGACAGATCGACTCCCATTTTGCGTCAGATATATATTCCTTTTCTGGCCGACGTTGTCTAGTAACGCATTCTAACCTTTCTCACGAGCTTCAGACTTCATGTCTGACGCTGTTTCGCCGTACCTTGTACACCCTACGTCCGCGCGCTCCTCAACAAACATCACAGAAAGTAAACGGAAAAATAACTGAAAAATACAGACCGACGGCTCTGGCGAGTTGTCCAAGCCACCCCAAGCCCATGTAAAACGAGGATGGGATGGAAGTCTTTTTAAAAATGTCTCGATGGTTTTACTAGCATTTAGACTGCAGTCGTATTTCAGCTGTGTGAGCGTGGCGCGACACACACGCATTTACTAAGTCAGATAGATCAAGGCTGTCGAATCTCCAGGAGACAGATGTGATCCATTCGAAGGCTCATCTGAGAAGGATCTGGCAACCACGCAGTTGAGACCGATGTTTTGGCCAACGTATAACCTTTGTTTTCCTTGGCGTACTGAACCATTACTTCTGTCTGACAAGCGATCTGCCGTAAGTCAGCACCATTAACGACTCCGCATTCGAACCTAAAGAGACCCAGAATTGTTGGCGAAATATTCTGTCACCGTTTATGATTAAAATAAGAAGGTTGTGCTGACCTTGTTGCAGTTGCTGACAACGCCCTTCATAAACGGAACCCACTGCACTACCCAGTTTTTCACTCGGCTAAGCCCCATAACTTACGCACTGTTTTGGACTGCGCCGCACAATATGCATCGCATTCTCTAAACGATCAATCACTTTCTGGAGCTGAACCGACGAAACCATTGCTTGGCGTTTTGATCAGATTTCGGCCAAAAGAAAGTAGTAAACACGGGTGACACTGAGGTGGTGTTACATCAAGTGCGAGTTTTACAAGAGGACTGTGACTACCTGTGGTTTTTATGATGGTCCGAAGGTGATTTCGATGAGTACCCACAGGACTTCTGCATGTTCGTCCATCTGTTTGATGCCTCGTCTTACTCAAGGTTTGCCAATTTTGCACTAAGATAAACCACAGCAGACATTCGTGAACATTACGATTTGGCCGTCGTTCAGGAAGCAAAGCGATGTTTCTGTGTTGATGACGTATCAGATGTGACGAAAGTGCTTGGGTCCGCCAAACAACTAAAGTACATGCTGAGTAGGGGAGGATTCAAACTGACGAAGTGAATGAGTAATGACCAGCACTTCTTATCAACACTGCAGGAAGCTAGTCGTGCAGCCACAACAGTACAACTCGACTTTCAAGCCACTGAAATTAAGAGGGCATTCAGTCTGTTATGGGATATCAAACGGACGCCTGTAAGTTCCAGGCCAACTCGGTGCATAAGGAACTCACCAGAAGTTTGCTGTCGTTTGTCATTTCTATCTTTGGTTTATTTAGCTATATAGCACCTATAACACTACTGCTCCTGCAACGCTTGTGCAAACCTGGAACTGACAGTTGGGTGTTCTATTCCATCTTGGACGAGTAACAATACCGAGACTAATTGAGCCCGATGAAACTGACGGAGGTGCGAGTATTTATTTGCAGGTTTTCAGTGATGCCTCGGAGGTCAGCTACGGAGTAGTATTCCATTTACTCATGACAAGTTTTCAACACGTCAGGTGTTGTTATATTGCCATGATCAAAGCACGTGATGCTCCCTTCCGTATAGCAAGTGCCCCACAACTACAGCTGGCCGTGACAGTCCTAGCAGTTAAACTATCCAATCAAGTACAATCCGATTCAAACACGCAGAACCCATATATTACATACTGAATCGATTTTATGATTGTACTCCGGAGCAATCGCAACACTATGAAAACATTCCCGAAGTTATTTTGAAAACAGACTAGCTACTCAAGCCACAGTCATCCCAAAACAATGACGCTACACCGACACAAAACGTAATCCGGTAGATGTTGCATCGCGCGGCATTTTTGCAGACGACTATCAGAAGAGTACCTGATGATTAAATGGTCCTACGCTCCTCTGCAACGATAAGCCAACTGACCTAGCGTCGTGAAAACGATAGATTTGCTGACTGAATCCTCTATCATTAACTGTAGTACTATTACCAGCAATCGTCCTTATGAAGCGAGCATCCACATTTCTAAGTTTAAAGAAGTGTCTGTGGATCAAGCTGCAGCACACCTTTGCATGCCTTTTGGGGTACATGCAACATCATTTAACTGAAAATAATACATAGGAAGTAGATTGTCTTTCTGTCAGCGAACTTTAAAATGCCTCAAATGAAACCATCTGGCTGATATAACAACACTTGTTTTCAAAAAAGTATTTATTGTGAGGAAGGTCTTAGGATCCAAGAGAAGCTCGCCACATACAATAAACATTATGTTAAAAAAATAAGTCTACTGAACACTTCAAGTCCCCTACGAAAACTACACCTATTTAAGTTGAACGGTCTATTGCGTGTCGGTGAGAGACTACAAAATGCTAATCTGCCTTTGTAACCAAGCATCCTGTTAGATTACCAGCAAAATACTTCGTGACGGTTTTGATCAACCAACATTCCAATAAGAATGGCGGCCATTTGGCTCTGAAGCACGTTCTTTCTCACGCAGTTTTGGATTTTACCTGCGAACACACCCATAAACGCCTTTGAAGAGGTACCGAATGTGGTTTGCACCACCGTGTCAACAAGCCATCCCTACGCTGTCCATAGATGGGATCAAGGCGAATGTGGATCCCATTACAATAACCAGAGTGGACTACCTTGGTCCTCTAAGTGTTAAAAGAGGACTTGCGAAAAAAAAGCGACATGGTCGCATTTTCATCTGTCTTAACAACACAGCAATTCACACTGACTTAGAACACTCATTGGACACCCATGCATTTTGTGTCTAGTCGGTTCGTTGCCAGAAGGGGCTGTCTACAGCGGTTATATAGCGACAATGGTATGAATTTTAAAGGGTCGGAGAAAGATACTGAAGAGCTACTCCCAGCTTGGAATGAAGATAAAAAAATACCTACAGCTCTTCTCACTCGTGATTGTGACTGGATCTTCAATCCACCGAAAGCCAGCCATCGTGATGGTGTCCGGGAAAGAATTGTTCGATCTCCAAAAAAGATTCTGCCGCGACACTACAAAAACAACTCGTTTCCGATGAAATTCTTCATACAAGGCCGGTAGAAATGGGTTCTCAAAGGACAGACCCCTCATTACATAGACGGATGAACTTGGTGATCAATGTTCTTGCTCCCAGTGCATTACCTTTGCTTGAAGACAATTCACCTGTCCCAGTTTCGTAAGCCGTGAGCGATAATCCTTCCAATCGAAGATGGTGACGGGCTGCTTAACTTAAAGATGTGTTTCAACGAAATTGAACACGACCTTATATGTCCACATTGCAGATGATCCAACGTTGCTCAATGGTGAAGCCAAACCTCTCGAAAGGTGAGCCCGTATTACCGGTTGATGTGAGCATACTCATAGACCGATGATTAAAAGTAGTTCCAGAACTCAAGGAAAGTGAAGAAGGTCTGGTAAGCGACGCTGCCGCACGAGTAGCCTTCGACATCAACTAAAGAGACGTCGACATCTGCACAGGCTTTGAGGAGGTGTAGTTTCATTGATGTGTTAATGAGGAATTAGCCACACTTGCTGCCAAGCGCCACTTCTAATCTCAAGGAAGAATAAATCTCGTCGACGTATCTACTCTGTTTCTCCTTTCCATTTCATCAGAGTTCTATTAATAATTGCAGTATATTTAAGTCACACATTTGACAATTATTTTATAATCACCTGAAGCCGTGTTCGTGGACAGTCTCCCGCAAATTAACTAACTGGATTGTAATTTTACTTCTGTTCATGATTGCATTTGCTATATATCACTTATCATAGCATTATCAAGAACTTACCATGACAGTCTACTGACTTTGGTAGACCTCGGATGGATAAATACCGATGAAACACTTGTCGTATCATTCTCAGCCTAGCAGACAACTACGTTAGTTTTACGATCCACACGGCTTTAAAATTCTTAGCTGTGGTGTTCTGCTGTTTTTCAAAAGAAATGTACGAACAAACAACAGAAGTCGCACCATTAATTACAGATAACAATCAAATTATTTGATGTCTCTCGCCCATGACACAATTTTTCGATCCCAGTCAAGTGTTACCATCATCGTTACCATGAACGGCAATGTTCCTGCAGATGCTTAACTGTGACTCAATCAAGAGGAAATAAGCAAGCCGTTGACAAGAAGAGAGAGAAACGGAGAGAGGAGACATAGCCACCAGAAAAACGTTAACTAGAAAATAAATGAAGAACGCTTGACTTAGTCAAGAATCAACACCTGATGGCGCAAAAAGATAAAATACAGGATTACGGAGTATCTTTCCAATGAATCTAGAGAACTGAGGTTATCTAGAACAGACTACTAGGACACCTCACAAGTAAATAGCTGACAAGTACTGGTGAATTGGGAGGGATTTTGATTCTGTAATTGGGCATCACTTGCAACTGATCGCTGTTGTCGGACTTACATAAGTTTTTTCAGTTGGCTCCTTTCAAAAAGAAGCACTAGACCACAGTTTCGCTCTTTTAGGGCTCGTCCGCAGTGCACGTCCATGCGACGACCGGAACTAAAAGTTCAATCACGCTTCCATGACGCAACTGTGTTGACCGCTGCGTCACTGACCTTACACTGGGCATAACTGAATCACCATATGTAAATACAGCCACATTCGCTTTTGAGTAATGCTCAGACTGCCCGATCGCCTCGAGATGAGACATAGTAACTATCCTGTTAATTTCAATCGATGACTCGTCGACTAAGACTTCTCTCCAAGTTGAAATCACATAAATCAGACAAGTTGGACGAGATTCTGATTGCAGATGAGTAGCAAGGGATTTTGAGGAGCTGACATTTAGGTGAAAGCAAGGTGACATCAGCAAGACACAGGCCCAAACCAATCTTGAAGAAGTGTTGTGCATTTAGACGGCGAGCAGTACATGCCATTTCGTGAGAATATCACCGTCATACAGTCTAGGGAACTTCGGAGTGCATGCGCGTTGTCACCCAAACATAAGGAAACTGGACCTTGATGCAGTGTTACGGTTTGCGCATCTCGATGACCTATCGGGCTAAACCGGACGGTGATGATCACACCAACAGACACGGCAAGCAGATCAATAAGCAGACACCTGAAGGACCAGAGTGGACTGCACTCCAGATTAGGGGTTGGAATAAGGTTGGCATCTTTTCCTGGAGAAAGTACTGATCCAAGTAAACTGTGACAAACCAAATGACTCCCAGTACAGGCTCTTCAACTAAAGGCTGTAGTTGAGATCACCAATCGCCCTGCGGTCTATGTGGGCGTCTTCGCAGCATCTCAGTCCGCATACAACCATGAACATTCACACCACTAAACCCACACTACATCGGTCGACTCGCAGCATGAACCGGGTTGCTATGTCTGCCGCATCCAGCAGAGTGAATAAGCGAAAACATACTACTGCTGACTCCTCCCTCACTGTTCTATCCAAATCCGTTATCAGGTCCCTCCCAACCTGAGTTTCTGGTTACTGTCTTATACTTCCCGTGAAAAATCTCGATGAACACAGTGACACCGTCTCGGTTAATTCTATCTCTAACCACTGTCTAGGCCTAGGATGAAAATTAGAATGGGTGCTTCTAGCGTTGGCACTCTCAACCAGACAAACCAACAGATCGTTATCTCGATTAACCAATAGTTATCCTTTCCTAAGCGTACCCGTGGGTGGCGTAGGCTATAGCTACATGGTCGTAGTCTATGACCGCAGTAAGCTGCACAATGGCTCATAAGTTTTAACCTGTATTGATCGGGACGATTAAA